>CAEMYA010000014.1:2312579-2342018 GCA_903131615.1 Diplodus sargus | reverse complement strand
GTGTGTGTGTGTGTGTGTGTGTGTGTGTGTGTGTGTGTGTGTGTGTGTGTGTGTGTGTCGGTCACTCACTGTCCCTCAGGTTGTGGCATGCTGATATATATTGGGCAGCAAGATATGCCCTGTCTCCTTCTCCCAGGAGTATTTTTAATTTTGACTGGTCATTCAGATCCTTGAAATCTGAGGTTATAGAGCTAATAAATGTTTCTTGTGTCGGTGAATTTTTCACATTGTCTCTCTCTCTCTCCCCACAGCTGAGCTAAATGTGGAGCTTTCACGGCCCTTGAAAATTAACCCCACACTGGCGAAGCTGGAGCAGGCCAAAGCCTACCTGAAGAAAGTCCTACCAAATCACACATGGGATACCTCCAGTAAACCACCGTCTGCTTCCTCCACCCCTCAGTCCTCCCCTATGAAGACACTTCCTAGGGCTGGCCTTTCTCGCTCAGACGCACATCATCAGGCCTCGGCCCTGGGCAAAGCCAACAGTATCAGGGCTCTGGCGTTGTCCTTCCATAAGGTCTCCCTCCAAACTGCCCAGATTGTAGTGGTCATGGAGACAGAGGCCCATCCAGTGAGGCCCCACGTAACAGTAACAGTGTCGGCCATGACAGGAAGTCTAAACATGAAGTCTGGGCCGAGGATAGAAGGTAAGTTAAAGGCAAAGGTCATTTTTTGCGGGGACTAAAATCTAAGATTGAACTTATGTGGGCAGATATACAGAAACACATGCACTGCCTCACAGGTGCACAAATATTAAACTCGATTTAATGTTTAAACACTTTATTTTTTGAATTAATTAGTAAATGACTGAACAAAAGCAAGTGACAAAACAAAACACATATCAGTTGTAACCCTGATAGCCAGCCAATTGTGTCATAGGTAACAACGCAATTAGCCAATTGCTGAGGTTGATGTGATTAATGGTGATTAATGCTGCAAAAGTCTAAGTACACAACTCAACAAAATATATAACAAAGGTCTAATCATTTCTAAATATTTGAATACAAAACTGTTACATTTTATATCTTTAAACCAGAAATATAAACCCCCAAACTCTTTAATCTTAGTTAGAATTTGTATCAACTAGTATAAACGTTTTGTTTAATTACCTGTGCTCACCTCAGTTTTACAGTGTGATCAGGGACAGATGGTAAAATACACCAAAAGATCTCAAAAGCTAACTCTTAGTTGCATGGTCTCTTATGCCTTAGACTCAAGTTGAAACTTTTTTTTTTTTAAACCTCCTGCTAAGACCTCTCTGAGCTCAGTAAATGACGCATTGTATAACGCCAAAGTAACAAGGGCCTGGTCCTTAAATGAGTCATTGTTACTTTCTTCTTCATGTGTAAAATAAATCAGAGCAGTGATGTGATCCGTCTTATTCTGCTGTATTTCAAGATATCGCCACTTGTTTGAAGGAAATTCCTGAAACAGGTGGAGCTGCATTGGAAACAACTGTCATGACTTCACCCCATTTGGCAGATTTTATCATCTTTTAAAGAAACCACAATTTTAAGACTCAGAAATACGCTAAACGACATGTACATGCTTTTTTTTGTGGTGTGTCACTTGTCCAGTACCCAAGTTCATGTGAGCCAACTGGAACCAATCCAGGCCCTTTGAAAATAAAGTACATTAAACAAAGCTCCAAATATTCAATACAAAAATGTAGCGGGGAACAAATTGTTCTGTTTCATGTCATTATGTTACTAAACAAATATGAAAAGTAGACAAAACTCCAAAGAGCTATTTATCTGAATACCCAGTGCACACCACACTTGAATTTATTTTAGATGAAAATGTAACTGACATGTTTTAAGGAGTCTTGTATGAAGAAAATATGCCTAAGTCCATTCTAATAGCATAGCGATCAGTGTCTGTCTTCATAGCACTTACTCAAACTTTCCACTTTCCACCCTTGTTTGTTGAAAAATATGTGATGTCTCAGCCTTTTTGGAAGATCTGACATCCACTCACACTGAGAGAACGCTGGGAACCAAATACCAGTATTGATTTCAGTATTTTTTGGAATATTTCTGTTTTTTACACATGCTAGCAAAGCCCTCACTGCCAAAAACAAGGTTTGTCAGTAAACTGTAAAGTGAGATGTTTGTGTTAGTCTTGGATCTAAAGTTGTTGTGAGACTGTGTGTGTGTGTATCTGATCGCATGGACATAGACCCTGAGAGAGAAAGATGCTTTCATGCGTTTATGTACGTGTGTGTGCGTGTGTGCGTGTGTGTGTGTGTGTGTGTGTGCATGTGTGTGTGTGTGTGTGTGTGTGTGTCTGTGTGTGTGGGAGAGAGCAAGATTGTTTGTTTTCATGTTCGGACCAAACCCTGCCTTCATCAACACTGACTATTATCCAGGAGTCATCACAGTGTTTCCATTATGACAATCAGAACTGCTAATGCTAATGTAAATTAAAATGCTTCCAATTTCTCTGTGCTGTTGGGTGTGAGCCGACATGCTGTAACAGATGATCTGGGATCTTTGGTTTGTTTTTCGCAGTTTTCTGGCTCGTCTTCCAAATTGGACAGCAGATGGAAACAGCAGGATAAAAGAGAGTGAAGGGCTGACATGCCACATGCAATAGATAAAAAGCAAGACTTTTACTCTTGAGTCATAATTTTGCAAGGAGTTGGTTTGTACCTCGGTACCGCTGAGCGACACGTCCCCTGTTTGCAGAGGGACAAGGACCGGGAACTGGGCTCCCTAAGTGCCTGCATCTGTCTGACAGATGTTATATTCAGTTACTTCAGATAACATGATTGTCGAAAATGTTAATTAAAACCTCAAACAATTTGCACTTTGTTTACTCAAATCTGCATAACTGCACAGTGACACAATGCTGAGCGCTGCTGCCCCGCTCTGATTTTCACCAGCTTTTCAGCTTTCATCCATCTTTGATGTGTTGACTTTGATAAACACAGTTGAAACTGTGTGTGCAGTGCAATGGAAAAAGAAATGGATTTTAGAGACGGTTGAACTAATATGAAAGTGAATCCCCTCCCACTCACTTGGCTTTCAAACGGTTCGTCGATTTATAGTGATTGTTCTTCCTTTGCCCATATGATACTTTTTAAACAGGATTTGTTATTAATAGCTCTTTGGTTTGTGTACAGTAAACACAGGAAATAGAGATTAGTGTCCTGTCTCATGGATATTGTTTTGTCCACAATCACTAGCAGTAAGACAAGACGCAAATAAAAAATGTTGGGATCACAACCACTGTTGTTTATAGACATCTATTGGATCATTCATCCCCAGTTTGGTTCTGAACCCTTTGAAATAGTGTTTGTCGCAACCCAAAAAAACGTAACAGCATATACGTCTGTTCTGAACATGTCTTTATAATAACTGCCGTAAAGCTTTTATGCTGTCATCAGGCGCAGCAAAAGGTTCATTCAGCTCCTCGTATATCATATTTGAATGCTCTCTGAAATACCTGACAGCTTTAATATCCTCTGTGTAGATCTCATTATAGGCCTGATTGTTCATCTCCTTGCATCATCTCTAAGCGCATGTGCTAAAACCTGCAAGTGTCGCCAGTGGAGGTTTGCAAAGTTTAAGAGAATCTTTTTGCCCGGGGGAAGGCATTGCGAATCGAATGTCAGAAGTTCTCCTGCTGAATAACATGTTTGTCTCACCCAGTTGTTTCTCTCTTTTTTTTTTCTCTCTTGATAACTTTAGCGCTCTTATAGATCTTTGTCACAACACACGCTACTTTTTTTCCCTGAGGGCTTCTTCACATAGTGTTTCCAGATTTGTTGCCATCCAAAGGAGACAAACTGTCTCCAATTACGCTGACGGATCGCTGGTGACAATAGATGTATCTGCTGACTTTCAGCCTCATCTGCACCGCCTCCATCAGTCAGCACCTCTCCGGTCCATTCCGTAGCGCAGAAAACGGATACCTTGGAATTTTACGAAGATAAAGGTTAGGATTCCCCTTCTGTTAGGTTGAGCGTTTGAGCTGCCATAATAAGTCAGCTGGAATGACCCCCCTGGGAGAGGCTGTACATGAGAGATGTAAGACAGGAGAATGTAGTATTACTACTGCTACAGTATGTACCACTACTGCTGCTGCTGTTGTTGCTCTGCTGGTCCTCAGTGACAGGCCGAGATTGATGGAGCACATCCTGAGCAAACCACAGGATGATGCCAGTGTGCAAGAAGAAACAAAAGAGGGAGAGGGGGAAGAGGGGAGGGAAGAATTGCGAAAGAAGGGAAGCAAGAGGATGATGGAGATAGAGAAGTAGAGGGAGAGGGAACACGGAGATGTAGGCGCCGACATGTAAAGAAGAGGAGAGGTCAGAATGAAAGATGGCCCAGGAAATAAAACATGATTAGCCGAAGAGAAAAATACAGATGGAGCAGAAAGGGAAGTTACCGAGAAAAAGTATGATCGAAGAGCAGATGAAGAAAAAAGGTGGGGTCCAAAAGTTGCAGAAAGGAAGAGGAAGTAAAGAAGAAAGAAGATATAATACAGGACAGCAGGGGAAAACAGGAGAAAGGCAGACTACTATGTGTGAGCAGTAACAGGGGTCTCTTCAATATATGCCATTACATCCACCCCACCCCACCCTGTCTTCATCAGCCTGCATCCATAGCTGCGACGGGGTGAAGACCCTGTCATCCTCCCCCCTCATCTGTGGAACATCTGGTGCTCTGTACCTGGTCACGGCAGCCCTCCACCCCCCCTCTGCCAGGGGACAAGATGGAGAGAGAGGGGATTAGGTTGACAGTGAGGTGTGTTACCAGATCCTGTGCTAATGAAAAGCAAGTGGAAGCCCCGCATTCCTCCCTCCGTCCACGGCTCACCACTCCCCAAGGTAGGGGGGCATTTGTAGTTCAATGAAAGAAAGGAGGGAGGCGGGCAGTAGAGAGAGAACATATGTCTTAGGGTCCATGAAACAAGACCCTCCCTAATCTCTCAGCTCTCCTTCAGACTGCCCATAGAGTGCCCCCGATTTCCTAAGAACACACACACATACATGTCGACAGACCCTGTTACTAGTGCACACTTTTTCATATGCATACATCAACATACACACACAAAGCTTTCTCCTCGGTCCTTTGCCTCTGTGGACCCCCTGCTTCTTCACGGTGATTTACACCAGCACACTTGTAAAGGAACAGTTCTGTTCGTTGAACAAAGTGAGAGCTACCAATTATTTATTTATTCATCTTTTTTTCTTTTTTTCTTTTTTTCTCAAGCTTTCTATTTTCCCCCCTGGCCTATCTTTGAATTATGATCATGTCAGTTTGTTTACTCTACTGAAAGAAAGCCACTCTTTTCCATTTGTCATATTTTTTCTGTGTCAGTAGTCTGGGAAAAGCAGAGCTGAGCAAAGCCAAACTTTTAACAAGATTTATATTCCAAAATACATGTTAACCCAATCATAAATTGTTTTCAATGCATTAATCATACCAGTATATTGCAGAGAAGACATGGGGGATGATGCGCATGGCTGCTGGTTCAAGGTAATTATGCACAGGTGAAGTTTAGTGTTAGAACGCTGCAATACTGTTCAATCATTAAGACGTTTTTTCACTGTTAAATGTTTGAAGCTCAACATTTTTGGCACTCGGTACTGAACCTAAACTGATCCAACATTAAAAAAATCTTACGCCTGGCATGAGTGGCACGAAGTGCAACTCAAGTGTCATTGCTAGTTTCTGGCAGACATCATTTCACACCTGGCGCCGGCAGAAAGTAACTGTGCCGTAGACCAACAAAAGTTTGGTCGAAAGTCAAGGCACACTATTTTTCCTGCTATTTAAAGGACAAATTATTCGGATAGTAAGATGTGCCCATAAAGGTGGGTTCACGTGTGCACCGTTTTTAACATTTCGATATTTAGAAAATATCATGGCACATTCAAGCAGCAAAACTAAATTCTGTAACACAAAGAGGGCAGAGGAAAGTCTCCAAAGAAAACAGAATTAGACGTTTAGGTTCAAAGCATTGCTCCTCCTCTTTTTTCTTTGTCTAAAAAAGCTACTCGGGCTCCCCCGCACTTGTCCTCTCTGTTAAATATTTGTGCATTTTGCTCATAGGCAGTCAAATAGTGTTGTTAATGGGGGACAGGTGATTGGGAAATGTCAGATCAGATGGTCGACTTGCCAAGGCGCCACTGTCCCTCAGAGAGGATAAGTGCTGCTGTTGAAATAGCAGTGGGCCAGGTCCTGGAAGATGACACACTGGTTTGCACCCAGATTAACAAGCACATTGGTGTTGGACATGCACTTGTGCCATGCGCTTTAAACCATGCCCGATAGATCATTTAGATTGGGCCCTCTATGTCAACTCTGCTTTCTCACAACTAAAATATAACTGACCAGGGAATGGCTATCATACTGACCTACAAAGACATAACACAAATAGCAGCCAGAACCATCTGTCTTAACCATTTTACCATATGAAGCTGCACTTCACCTTTTTCCAGACCAGATGAATGTGGCCGGTGAACTCAAAATCTTGATATCTTAACATTCATAATCCAGAACAGAGCTTTGTACAAACCCGATCATAGGTGATTTAAGGTCATTGGGTTCTGTAATAAAGAAGCTTGTCCTGAATCAGCATTGTACTTTTTTTTTTATCCATTTCTGCCCTTTAGCAGTAATGGATAAAATACCAGGCTAATGTAACACATAACACTGAACTAGTTTTGCCCTTTCTTTCTCATTTCCTGCTGGGCACTGCATTTCCTTCTTGCAGCGTATGATACTTGCACACACAGACACAGACCACTGAAGCAGCCAGACAGAAAGAGAGAGCAAATTCTAATTAAATTACTTTTCAAAATAACCAAAACCGAGCTTAGCTGACCTAAAACCTGACAATATTTCAGCATCAGGCTTAGTTTGGGCAACTGTGAAAATTCGAGTTGTGGAAATATGATCTCTCTACTTGCTGCACTGTCTTCATACATGTCTTCCTATAAATAGATCACGTTTACAGTTGAATGTAACGACATTATCGTGCATATAATAATAATTATCACATATCTACTATAAGTTGTTTATGAGTTGCAACCGGCATTGAACCCATATGTAACTCATCAACACTCATCAGTAACTGTGTAACGGCTTGGATGACGCACGGCTCCCTGTGTTGTGCCATTTTGGCCGACAGTGTCCCCTCCTATGAAACCATATTCCTCTAGTGTCCTATAGTGGTCTTGTGGTGAGTGAATAGTGTATTTCTGTGGTGAGTGACAGTATATTACTTCTATTACTCTTACCATCCCAGACAGTCTTTGGGGGCCTCTGCTAGTTAGGTAATGACTCCTTTAGGTTTCCTCTAATTGATACCAGTACGTCCCGGGGTATAAATCAGCCAGGCAGTGGTCAGATAACGGCTGCCAGGGAGAAACCGACACGGTAAATCAACTCCTCCGATCTTATCTAATCTTACCCAAGCGTTTGCCAGAAATCTATTTCACTTTAGAAAGATTTCCATCCACCCTAGCCTCCACCACCCACTTTGTTCCCTGAGTGTCGTAGGATGTACGTTCGTCTGCAGAGGATGTGCTTGTGTGTGCTGGTTTACTGGCAGGTCCACTCTGACAACATGCGATACATCGTATGCAGGTGTAGGTTTGTGTGTGCAGATCTGTGTCACCAAGTTCATTCTGGTTTATATTTTACAGCATTTTGACATACAGCAGTTCCATTATTGTAGCTCACTCTCTCACTCAAGGGTGCTTCTCAACAAGGTGACAGTACAGCAGCCTGTAATTGGTGCTGTCTCACAACTTGTACATAGCTTAAGTTTAAACTGTGGCTGTTTAAATGAGGTCCAGAGATGAATACTGAGGGGTTTGTGTATGTATGTGAGTTGTATTACGTGGTGATCAGATGACTATTGCCCTTCTACGAGCTGCGAAAATGTATTGCTCTCTAACTAAAGCGATGTATCTAAAGGCCGGTATACTGTATATACTAAAGATGATCAACGAGAATGCGGTGACATCTTTGGTTATGGCCCCAAAACATTGGCTCTACGTCACACTGTAAGAGAGGTTCAGAGATGGTCGTTGTCAATGTCTTGCGACCAAAGCGTAGCCCGGTACTGACAAAAAGGTACATTTTGCCAGCGCAACAGTGCTGAAACAGCTATGATCAACTTACAGAGGCAATGCAGTGGGAACCAAATGTATACGATTGCTGATAGTTCATAGGCGCCATCAGGTCAATTCTTTCCAAAATTTTGTTAATGCTCCTGTATTTTCTTCGCTCATTAAGGAATCTCATGCCCCTTCTCTCCTCTCTCTTTCTCTCTGTGTCCATGTCTTTACATTCTTTTGCATCCATCTGTCTCCCTCTCCCGTTGTCTTTGGGTTTTCATGCTTTTACCCATCATCTCGAAATATGTTACTTACTCCGTGTATGCAAACACAGGCACACACAGGTACCGCCTCATCCTCTAATACTTTCCTACCTCCCTTTTTCCCCTCTACTCCTCCCTGCTTATGGCAGCACTTCACAGCTCGGCAGTGTAATGTCTTTGGCCTGTCTCGCTGGCGCGTCTCGGGAGACAAACCTACATAGTTGCAATACAGTCATGCAGGGCAAACACAAGGATGAAGAGAGCATGGAGAAAAGTGCCTCTGACTGTTTTTCAGCCTGGACAGAAGAATGGAGTTAGAGATGAAGAAAGAAAGGGATTCCCCCATTCAAAACCACTCCCAATTAGGGTGATTATTAAGAGTCCTGGCTGCTTCTGCTGGCTTAAACACCAGGATGCTGCGGTCAACCGGGCTGTAAATGATGCTTGGTGAGACCAAAGAGAATGCTTTGATAGACATTATGTGTGTGTGTGTGTGTGTGCTGATGCGTATGTGGCTGTATTTATTTCCACTTGTTCACCCAGGTGTGCATGGGGTACATTCATATGTGTATGTATGCAGGCATTAGGCTTTATTTCTCTGTCTGCACTTCTGTGCTTATGTTCATTTTGTGTGTGTGTGTGTGTGTGTGTGTGTGTGTGTGTGTGTGTGTGTGTGTGTGTGTGTGTGTGTGTGTGTGTGTGTGTGTGTGAGAGAGAGAGAGTGAGACAGAGAGAGAGAGAATGACAGATTCTCCATTTAACAAGCCAGTTTGGGAGTTCCCATGCTCTGTCTAATAAATCCTAGCCATGAAAATAAACCCGATGTCTCACAGTTCAGTAAGTGATCTCTGATAGCTCTCTCTGCACCACAACACTAGCAGATTTTAGCAGGTAAACTGCCAACGTGTTTCAACAATGCCTTGAGTGTAATGAGCCATCCCAGTATGATATTTCCCCCTTCAATGATTTTTGCAAGAGAAGCCCGCATCCATTGGTACCCCCCTGTTGTGTTAATGGTTCTCTAATGTTCTAATTAATAAAATGTTCCTTAGTTCACCATGCCTGAAATGATAAGAGTGTGCTTCTGTGTCATATCTTCATCATATCATAACTTGTTCTCTCTCACACCCTTTGGTTCTGTGTCACTAACTCGGTTCACACACTCCCTCCCTCCCTCCATGTCTAAAACTGTTTGTCTTCTCATTTATCACCACCTCCCCCACTTCCTTTCCATCTCTTCCGTCTATCCTGCTTTACCCCAAATGAACCCCGAGCACACTAGAAAAGTCTCTCCTGAAAAAACTGTAATAGTTGCTACTTTACACATGGTTACTCCTTGTGTTTTGGAGATACCAGTGTTTATGGCTGTGTTTTGACAGAAAAAAGTGCTCATGGCTATGACTGGGACATCAAAAACATGTTTTAAAATGTCCCTGTTTATACTGTGCTACTGTTTGAATTCTAAATGACAAACAATTACATAATTGGAACTTTCATACATAACTTGTAGTTTGAGACTGAAGCAATTTGCTGCTGCTTTCTTACTTTCCCAGACTGACAGCCAAGCAGACTGGAGTGAGAATTTATCTAGCTAAAGGGCCACTATTAAAAAGAGGTGTTTCTCAGGACATTATTAGTCATGTAGTGATGAGGTTTCCAAGTGGACTGCTGCTGCTGCTGTAGTAGCTTTAACTGACCAGATCAGTCCTCCCATGTCAGCAAACAGTAGAGAGAGGTTCAGACTGCTGATTTTTTGGGGGGGAAAAAAAGCCAAGTTCAGGGGGCTCATTTAAAAACCTTGCGTACAGAAAAAAAGGGCATAAATTCCTGTACAGACTGGCTGTCAATTTGTCAAACTATCAATCATTTATAAAGGTTTATAAAGAAAATGCTTGTTGTGGAAACATGTACATTTATGGAATCTTTGACCCATGCGTACATACATCTTGAAAGCGAGGAGAATTGGCAATGCCAATGGTGAAATGATGAATAGAAGCCAGATTGTAGAATTTAAATGTGAAAGACTATCTCGTAAACACCTTCCAGTTGTAAAAGGTATAAACCCACAATATTTGATTAGCGCTCAATATATGATCAGCGCTGACTCACCATCAAGCCATTGCATAGATGAATGTTGTTCACGGATCACACCAAATTCAAGTGATATCTCAAGGTGGCAGAGACAACATCAAGTTGCTTTGGGATTCATAAAAGAAAATTGAGCACTGCTCAGTGTTTGCCTAGTTTTATAAAATACAATACTTTTTGGTGTCCGTACATTTCCTCATTTGTACGCATGCAAAGCTTTATTGTGGATTCTCCGCAGAGTTTTAAAAATGAGGCCCCTGGACAGCCGGTGACCACAGTGACACATCTCTGTTTTAATGTAAAAGACAGAGAATTCTATTAACTATAACTACTTTCGGTTTGTTTCTGGATGAGTGGATGTTTGATCCTCTCTCTGGATCCCTTCAGGGTTTTCTCACAGCCATCATGTCTGCTTAACCTCTTTGGTTTACCAAATCACATCGAAACGCTGAGTTTAAACTTAACCTTACACAGGCTCAGGTTGGTCAACAATGACCCTAGAACACCTCTGTTTAAGGAGACACACAGGAGACGCACAGGAGTCACATCTGTTGTACTTATTAACAAATGTTTTGTTTTTTTGCCTCAAACCCAAATATTGAAAATATATATATTCTAACAACTCTGTCACATTATAATTTAATTCATCACTTCCTCTAGTAAATAGACCACTTCAAATTTACTCTGATCATAAGGTAATCAACTGAGAAACAGTCTAAGAAGTCTAAGGCAGGGACATCTAGCATGCATGTAATTGTTAAAGGGGAAAAATCCTGAATTCCGCTTTCGTGGAGCGTGTGTTTATGCGAATTAATCAGATGAGTACGATAATTTGGAGGCCACTGATGTGGTTGGTGTAACTGTGCGGTATGTTTTGCTTGATATCACATAGCCAGACTGTCATAGTTGAACTCTGTAAAAACACAGACGCAAGCATTCGTGCAACTGAATTTTGAGGTTGAATTGTTTGTGTTTCAGTTACATCTGGCTTAGTTGCACCTGTATCAATGAACTGTGTTATTGTTAATATTTAATTAGACGTATCAATATTTCACTGAGAAACCAGTATTTATTCTAGAAATCGTTTCCGTCTATTTGAACCCAGTTTCTTTGTTTTTTCCAGTGTGTTATCAATAAATTAGCGATGGCTGCTCTTTTATCCAGAAACCACTTTGTACATAGGCGTCACTGACGAGACATTTTTCCTCATTATAGGCCAAACTTTTTTTGACATATCAATTACCTCCTGTTTTCCCTCTTTATTTCCACCCTGTGCTCCACATGCCATTCATTGCTACTCTTTCTGTCCTAGATGCTGTTCAGGCTGCGTCTGTGCAGCTGGAGCTGCAAGATGTGTTGGTGAAGACGGGGCTGAAGGACCGAAGCCGTCTCCTGCTGGGGCCGTTCTCCTGCAGCTCTTCCTTGGAGGCTCGGTGGTGTCGGCACAGCGGCAGCCCTGGACCTGAGCCTGGTCCGCCCAAACTGCTGCTGGATTTAAAGGGAGGCCTGTTGCAGGTTTGCATTAATTCAGCATTCTCAGTCACAAGATTTATCGCCCAGTTTGTAGAGGCCAGGGTCAGATCAGCACCTCTGCACCTGGTTAGAATTGAGGGTCTTGCTCAAGGACACAGACACCCTGGGGGGTTTGAGTGAGACTCCTTGGGTTGATAAGAACATCCCATTATCACAAGGCGATGGTGACTTTAATGTCACCTCAGCTTGAGTAGCAAACAATTAGGATTGTAATTCCCTTTTTAAGTCGAGTTGAAGGTTACGTTTTCCCATTAGAGATTTCCAAAATGATCCTCACAGTATTCATTAGCTGATTCCCAAAGGCACAGCTCATCACACCCCCTTTAAATCTGCTGCTCTATTTCAACCCTGCCATGGCTTCTGTCCTCTTGAAGTGATGACAGTAGGAATTGCATGCTGTAATTCCACTTTCAGTCACATCTGCTGGTTCAGTGATGGAATATTATAAGGCTATTTATAGTGATGGTTGTATCTGATGTGTGCCTTTTTTCCTGTGAGAAGTTACATAATGTCCACACTGAAAAGTCCCTTCACAATGTGACTAACTGAATGCATTATTACTAATGTATTATTCCACATTACTTCTCCAGGGGGAACCCCCTACCCCTTCCCCATTTTTCATTGATTCCCTCATTGCTTTTATTGCGTGCCCATTAACGGGAACATGACTCTCCACTCAACACTTAATACGTAACCATACATTTCCCTCTGTAAATATTGGCGTTTGTGGTGTTTTAATCAAGTGCTGTACAAAAACCACCGGAATTCCTTCCGATTCCTTCTTCTAGTGCGCTCTTTCCAAAAACCTGGGAAAAAAATCCCCAAATGTTCCTGTTTTTAGAGTTTAGTCATAACCCACCCTTGCAAGCCAGTGAGTAGCAGGCAAGCAGGCAGGCAGCTCCATGTGTGAAGAGTTTTTGACTCAGAGATTCCTGATCCGTAGTCCAAACCCCGGGCAGACCCGCTTTGATGGAGCATGGGAAGGGGAATGCCGCGGGTAAGTAAGGAGGATGTAAGGTTGTGTCGGGTAATGTTAGAAAGGATGTGAAAGGTTGATGACTAGGTTAACCCTGAGTGCTTTTCTTCCTGCTTTGGAAAATAGTGTTGAAAAACTGTTGACATCAGCTGTGAGTCTGTGTCACTGTCTAGCTTTTTTTTGTTTTTTTGTTATCAAAGTCTGTGTCTGGAATTGTCTTTCTTTACTTCCCCAATATCACTCTCTGCCTTTCACTCCAATTACCCTGCATCTTGTCTTTCACTGTCCACCTCTATCTCCCCTCCTTCCCCAACCAACATTCTGTACTTGTCGTTCTCTCCCAGTCATCTTTACCCTCTTTGCTTCTGTCTTGACAGGTCTTCTGGGGCCAGGAACACCTGAACTGCCTGAAGCTGGTAGAGGAGCATCTACAGGTGTATCTAAACCTCCAGAAAAGGGATTCAGCTGATAGCTGTTCCAAGGGCAAAGCCTGCCACACCCAGCCGCCTCCCTCTCCAGGCTCTCCCTCTCCTCGGACAGAGCACAGCTCAGATGACCTACGAACAGGCAGTTTTCAATACGTCCAGGACTCAGGTGAATGTTTGTACTGTACATGCTGATCTCATGCAATGATGACAAAGGGCTGCTGTAGCCAGGCATAATTATTGGTAAAGCATTGTTTATTGTACTCTAAATTTTATGTCAACATGATTGCTTTGTGGAGCTTTTCATTTCTTAGAATGGGATGTCAGTAGATGCTTAACAGTTACTCAGCATCCTGAAGATAGCTGTTTGATTTATAGGTAGGCATTCATAGCAGAGACAGACAAATCCAGTAGTCAGAGTAAATTAATATGATTAATATGTATTTTTTTGTTTTGTTTGACAAAGTTTTTAATATGGATGGTACAGTGGTAAGCACTTGTTCCTGAATGCATAGGATGAACAGTAACCATTGCTAATCATTCATAATCTCTTATAAATGAGTTTGTACAAACTAAAAACAAGAACCTTTGTGCCAAAGTGAGATGTCACTTAAGATACACATTGCCTTAAATCAAAGTCAGATCAAAGACCTCTGCGAAAAGAAGTTTCATCAGACATGTCTGCCTGGTTCCACTCTGAGTAACATGCTGTTTATTCCCCCTCTTTGTGCTTTGTGTGTGCTGTCCTCTACATGTGCACGCACACACAGACACACATAGGAACATTATACACAGAGGATCAAACTTCTCTCTGGCTGTAGACCAGCCGTCCACTCTGTCAGCTGTGGTTGAGTCTTTGTTTGTTGCACTGTTCGACTAGTCTTTGATGCATTTAATATGCTGGCTGAAGCAGGAGAACGTACAGTAGTGAACGAGAACAGAGAGCACAATCTGTCGGCAACATGTTGTCAACAGCCAGAGAAAACCGGGCCCCGGAGTACAGAGAACAGCGAGTGGCCCCCTGGGGCCTGACACAGGGAGGGATGGGATAGATGGACAGAGGAGGAGATGAAAGATGGATGTAGACAAGGGTAGAAGCAGTCCATGTCCCTGTCTCTCACTTTCTTTAAGTTCAAGCTAACTCAAATGAAAACAAAACCTCATGAAAGTGACTGTTTTTTCTTTCATCCATACGTTTTTCGCAAAAGAACAATACACTGTCCACCTTCGAGCGGGCAGCTCACTCCTTCACATAAAAGGGAAAATTGGCCACAGACAGATTTTGCAGCCCCCTGAAATTCCCTGCAAAGAGACTGTCAGTGTTTGTACCCCCAGGGGCCACACAAAGCAGCAGTTCTCTGCTTGACTATTCTTTTCAAATAAACATTTTTCCAAAGGACTTGAATCCCAAACAGCAGCCACGGCTTAAGTCAAACACCACTCAGAAGTTTGAGATCCAGTGTTATCCAGCATTTGCAGGTGCTTGGCATGGTTTAATCAATGGTTGTTTACTCAAAAGCAAAAATGTTTTCTCAGCCACTTTGTTTATATACGCCTTCTTACACATATAAACATTGTGAAAGCGTGGAAACTTGGAGAACTACCTTGGAGATATTGTTTTGGAGAGTTCAGATTCCATAGTAGAAATAAATATAAAAACATCACATCACCAAAGATGAATGCAAGTGAGTTGTTCATTTTCCTTTTAGCTACACAGATGAAGTTTATGATGTGAAAGGAAGGCATCACATTTCTGCAACCTCTGTGTGTTCCTTTCTTTCACAGTTATCTAAAAATTTTCAAGGAAGCCAATAAAGCCTTTAAATGGGCGTGTAGCGCAGTAAACTTGTAATCTACTTCATATAATCAAATAATGCTAATTTGCAGACTGGATAGCGTGGTTCATGCTTTTGGGTCTCTCTTAGGGCACAGTCACACTTGGCCCAGTTGCTCCATTTACTTACCAAAGCATGACTGTCCCTCCTCCCCTGTCCCCAGCTGGCCTGCACTCACATTGCTCCAGTCGCAACCGGGCCTGAGCACATTTGCCTCTTGTATATACGTCATCACATTGTAGCGCAGTCAGAGCACAATGGAGAACAACACAAAGAATATGACTTTCGTGTCATTTTGGTTAAAGATGGCCCTCTAACATTGCTGTATTTCTTGATTTTGCAATGCGGCTAAATACGCATGAGTATTCTCCATGACCATGTTGCGTACCTGTGCTTATGCTTGAGCATGAACAGCTGTGCAGTGCCGAAGCTCACCTCTTTCAACTGTGCGTGAGCCACGAAGCACTCACATTAGTCAAGCAAACTGGGCTTCGGGGGTCAAAAGTTCTTGGGCACTGTATGGATAGCCTAGAGTGAGTGTCCCCTTAGAAAGTGCTAATGTCCAAAAACACGTTTTTCTCACCACGCCCATTGCTGCAGCATCTCTATTCTCCCTCTGGCTGAATGCTCGGTTCAAGGCCTAATGTGCCATATAAGGCCCGCCTCCCGACAATTCCAGTCTGCTCTGATTTGTCAGCTCTCACAAGCCTGAGCAGACACCGTCTTCCACGTTTCTGCATCACTTATGCCAGAGTTTTAGCAACCACAGCTGCGCTGGGTGCACTGCTGCAGGTGGTGACTATATGGTTATAACACCACAACCTTGCACAAGTCCTGATGGCTCCTTTGGGGCATAGCTTCTGGATAAATGTCCTGTGCATTTTATCTGTCGATTGAGTGCCTTGCCACTTTTACAGTATTTACCGATTAATTAATAAAAATAAAAAAAAACATGCACCTCTCCCTTTCTACAGTGTGGGACCTTGGAAACATAAAATGCATGGGTTCCCTCCAGTTTATCCTGTGCTTTCCGGTTGCATCATCTTTGATCTGTTTTAGTCGAGTACCATGGTTTATCTTTTTCTCCTCTTTTCTTTGTTTCAATGAACTATTCTCCTCGCTTCATTTTCTTATACTCTTGGCCCCTCTCTGCAGTTTTCCCTCTTTTTTTTTACGTTTTCCTGTACAGCACAGCATAACCCTTGCCTGTAGATCATTGACAAATTCAAGTGAGGTTATTCTCACATTATTATAATTCTTCTATTCTCGCAGCTTCCCAGAGAATGCCAGGACCCCACGAGGTGGTGTTCTACAGCGAGACAGAAGACAGTCCAGGGGTAATGCTGTGGAGGTATCCTGAACCCCGCGTCCTTACCTTCGTCAGAATAACTCCTGTCCCTTTCAACACCACGGAGGACCCTGAAATCAGCACTGCTGACCTGGGAGATGTCCTTCAGGTAGAGTCTGACACGCATATGTCATGATTAGAGAAGAAATTTAAATGTTACACAAACATATACGACTGGAGCACTTGTGGTAACGGTCTCTTTATGCTCCTCCGTCTCTGCCATGATTCTGAAAATCCTTCCCCAACAGAAACACACATCATATTGTAAATGAATATGGAAACTCCCGAGAAGCAAGGAGTGGTAGGCAACTGACTGTTATATTCATCACTTGTATCTGGATATGTTGTTGTTGTTATAGTCCTGCTACTATAATGAAAGAAAAGCAAACTTAGAGTAGAATCCACTCATCTCTCACACTTCCCCCTGTTTAACATCACCTGCAATCAAAGAGAAATAAACTGTCTTAGAGTTGGAATATATGCCATTATAATTCTCATGATATGAGTCATGGGAACTCCCATACCCTTTGTGTTATTGAATGTCAAAGACCCCTGCTGCTCCTCCAAACATGTAATACATGGTCAGACAGCTGTGGAAGTCATCTGGTATGCTCTGGTGTGAACAGCCAGGTGTCTCCAACCCAAGATGAGGTTATAATTTGGCAGGCTGTAGCAGCTACTGAGTCTGCTGGGCCTCAGTGGGGGACAAGACATCCCACTTTTCCTCCTATCACTCATCCTCCGCTTTTCTATCCCCCTCCTCAATTTCCAGTTTAACATCCTCAAAGGAAAGCAGTCCAAAGTCACGTACTTTAGCATCCTCCTCTGTACTTTTTCTGTTTTCCTGGACCGAAAAATATACAATTTTTAAATCAAGACAGTTATAGTCACTCTCTCTTTGACCAATACACAACACATGTTTTTGTCATCTAAGCTTAACTCAGTCATGCTCTTGAACAAATAAATTTCCCTTTTCTTTTCCTACTCATATGAAGTGTCACAGTTTGTATTGGCGCTGTTTAGTCGGATTCTTATTAATCCTTTTTTATTTCTGTTAGTTTTGTGGTTGTAATTCAGTTGGATGTAGTGAAAGGTTGTCAGAAGTCACACTGAGCAGAGGAAGCTGAGATGCAGCTTTCTAGAGACTGGTAATGTAACAACTGATGGATAATCAAAATGTAATGCAAGGATGGTTTAAAATGTGATGAAATAAGATGATTTAATAAGTTGATGGATATTGCTCCAACATTACATTACTGCAATAAGTGGTGAGAATTGCTAAAATAATTTATACTGTTCATTACCATGAAATAAATAACTGAAGTACAGTTACTATCACACATATGTTATAATCTCATGTTTTTAATTCATCATGAAATTAAATATGTTTAGCCCATTTATAAATACTTTTTAACTACATTGTTTCATTTTAACCCTGAGGGTTGGGTTACCTTCCCTCTTTCTACTTCTTTGCTCCATCCTCAGCAGACGTTTCTCTTCTCCCCATATCCTCCCTTTATCTCTCAGATTCTTTCCTGGACTCTGACAATCATTTCAGCTACAGTGCAGATGTTTTTTTGTGTCTGTGTGTCAGCCAGAAAGAGACAAGGTATTTGAAGGTGCTGCAGATGTCTGGCTTCCCTGCAAGGCTCCACAGCTGTAAACTCTGTAATGAGCAAAACTGCAAAGCCTCTGGCTGATTGGCCGCATATCAAGTTACAGTAGAGAACAGAGGGAGTGTAGAGGAAGAGGAAGAGATGGATTGAGATGGAGATGGTTGCCTGCATTTATCTCTGCATCTAGAGCGGCAAAGATTAGTCGATTAGTCAATCGTAAGGATAGTAATCACCAACTACTGTATATTTATTATCAATTAATCATTTCAATAATTTTTTTAGTAATCTCTTTTGTTTTTTTGTTTTTTTAGATTAAAGAATATGCAACTTTGGGCTCCTGGAAATTATAGTGAGCATTTTTCACAATTTGTTGACATTTTATGGAGCAAATGTTAATCAGCTAATCATGAAAATAACCGTTAAATGTATCTGTGCTGTCTATGCAGAGATATGGATGCCTGTGAGCACAAACATAGTTTTGTGTGTATGTGTGTGTGAGTGTGTAATACACTGCATGATATGTGGAACCAGCGGCTGATGAACATGTGGTTTCCACATCTTCTACTCGACTCATCTGGCATGGTCCTGTCTCTTCTGACAAGTCTGTTAAAAGGAATCAGGTGATGAGACTTATACAGGGGAAGTGGTGAAAAGAGGAGGCTCTGAGCACCCAGCTATAACTGCAACCACTTCATGTGGAGATGAGATGCAGTGGGGTCACAAACTCTGCCTGTAGATAAAAGCAATAAATGCCAAGTAT
Source organism: Diplodus sargus (assembly GCA_903131615.1). Lineage (NCBI taxonomy): Eukaryota > Metazoa > Chordata > Actinopteri > Spariformes > Sparidae > Diplodus > Diplodus sargus. The sequence goes on along the minus strand of CAEMYA010000014.1, from coordinate 2,323,097 downwards.
TTAAATGTGAGCCACTGTTAATGACAGAAAGGAAACATGGTGAAAAAAGTTGTGCAGATTTAGTTAGCATCTATTTACCACTGTAGCAGCCATGAGTAGCCATTTCATTGGTCAGGAGAGAGTCTTCTTCTAATTCTGCTGCTTCTGTGTCTATGACCTCTGTGTAAATGGCCTGGATAGGCCTTGCAGCTGATATGTCTGTAATAGGACACTATAGGACTGGGCATATCAACAAAGGTATTGTTGGTCAACATTACTTACAAAGTGTGTTAAACTGGTTTAAAGCCATTGTTGAAAGCTCGTCTCATACACTTTTTTCACCGCTGCTAAAAACAGTAGAATATGTCAAGGACTTTTTGGAAGGATTCATTAAGTAATTATAAGTCATTGGATCAGTTTACTGATATGTTACACAGTCCTTCTTACCTCATCTTTGTTTCCAAACACTCCAATGGCACTACACCAATTGTGTGTGAGGGGAGGGGTTAGGTTTGTGGGTTATTGTAAGAGGACCTCTTGGTCATCACTGAAGTCATTGCAATCCCAGATATAATTGATTTCAGCCTCCAGCAGACAATGGTTATGTTTTCCTCTCTACAGAGTTTTAAAAGTCCTGATTAATTCATGTTTTATTTCTTCAAATGCCAGAAAGGAAGTCCAACTACAGAGAAAGGAAATGCAGCCATGAAAATCAAAAAACAGTAATGGCACAGAGTAATGTTCCAAAGGAATTAAATTTACTTTACATTCAGAGAGAGAGGGGGGGAGTGAGGCGGAAAGAGAGAGAGGGAGAGAGAGAGCATGCAGGAAAGAGAAAGGAGGCAGTTATAATTTCTCAGGCCTCTAAAATTACCATGTGGCCACATAGAGATGGGGGGGTGATAGATTTTGAGAAATGGAAAGTGAGAGGCATAGAGAAAGAAACGAAATAAGAGAAATGAGAGAGTGATATTTAGCATTGAGATGTCTTGTCATCCTTCTCCATCAATTAGGCAATGATGTTTTTTTTCCAATCTATGGCTGTCAACCAGCAGATTGAGGGTGAAAAAGGATTCCCTGAGGTGGACAAAATATGAAATAAAACATTTCTCCATCTCCTCATTCTACTTCTCTCTCTTCTCCCACCTTTTGTCACAGTCCCCCTCCTTCTTTCCTTTACTCCCTTTCTCCATTCCGCTGAATAGATGAAGGGGGGGGGTCGGAGGGGGCTTGTTTCTCTGAGCCATTCTGCTCGCCTGTCCCCAGAACAGATCATATTAACATTTTATAAAATCAAGATTTCCTGCATTTAAATAGTTGTGGTTTCCCAACTGGTTCCAGTATCTCCGAGGGGGAATTCAAACCTCCTTCCATTACTCAAAGTCAAATTGCTTTCTGCACTGTTTTTACATACAGTAGATGGCGAGCGATGTCATGGTGATGAGGGGGGTAGATCCCTCGTGGCGTATCCACAGGTTCCCACCTGTAGAGAGCCCAAGTGGTGACGGGATAGAAGGGGAGAGGGAGGTGACTCATTCTCACCTTTTCACCACCGTGTGGTCCAGTTCTCTGAATCATAAGCAGGTGTCCTTACTGCTCTTTTTCCATCCCTCGCGTTTGTCTTCCCCTCCTCCTGCCTCTCTGTGGGGTTCTGAAGCCTGAGAAACAGGGAGTAAACACAGGAGCTATGATTCAGCCTGACCCCAAATCAGGGGAGCAAGAGGAGGAGATACAGTACAGAGTGGGACAGTGGGAGTGAGAAACAGCCTCAGCATATAGTCTATCAAAAGTAACACATTCTGTTCTCATACATATTAACTTTTGCCTTTTATCAAGGCTAACTTTTCCTAATATGCAAATGCATAAAGTACTTCAATCTACTCGCTGTTTGGGCAGTTGACCAAATAATGACGCCTTTTTCAGACAAACATCACTCCATCTGCTCCCCTGCTGTTGCTTTCGTGCATGGCACTGTGGGATTGTCTTTCATGTACCGGCAGGGCTCTGTACTGCCATCGTGGCCCTGCTGGCCTGCGACCGATATCATAAAGCCACCGTGGCCTGAGATGAACTGGCAACATTCAGCCATAATAACCACTGCTGCAGCTGTTATTTCTGTCATTGTTTTCATTATGAGAAACACAGGTCCACCATCAGCTTCACATCCATGGCGCGCCCATTTTTATTGATTCACACTTTTTCTCCAACCAGTGAAAGAATGCAAACTTTTGTTACAATTTTAGGGGAGTCTGTGAGGTATTTCTCTTCGGAGCAACACACCGAACCAGAAAGAGCGAGCGTGTGTTTTGGCCAAGATAACTATTATTTTAGTGGGACAGCACTCAAGCAGACCTGCATTAGTCACAGCTAATGCACTATAAAAATAAGACCGTCCATGTGGTTAATTTGATCCGGAGCTTTTACACCTCATCCACCAAAGCTCCAGTCCCCCTTTTTAAAAGTTTGGCGTTACAAAGGAGAAACAAAAAAAAAAGTTAAGCATGAAGATCTCAACATGGGCTTTTTCCTGATTTTCCACACTGATTAATGTTAACGTATATTAGCCCACCTGAGACAGCATAGCAGGAGTCATTTTCAGAACAATTTTCATTACATCTCCTGAGTAAACATTTGCTCAAGCCGATGTCAATTCAATTTGTCTGCTGGCTGATAAGAGGTAGCAAGCAGTGGAATTGTTAGACACATAGGCATCAGTGAAATAACAGAAGACCTAATAGCAGTGTTGATATTGTTAATAAAGGTAATGGCAGACAAGGCTGTGGATGTCTGCAGCCACAGCCTCAGAGAGAGCTATGGGAGTCTTCAGTTGCAAAGACATATTTATACTTTAGCAGTGATCACACATGGGTTGATCATGGAAATTGAAATAACTGCTTTATTTTTTGGGTTAAAGGGGCATATGGATGTTTTAAAGCCTGGGCCCTTATGTTTGCATATGTCGGTGTGTGAATGATTCATACTAACCTAACATTTTGGTGTTGGTTGATTGTTGTTGGCTAAATATTCTAGGGATGCAAGATATCATACCAAAATAATCTGACCCTCCTGTTTAATACTGATTAACTGAAGTAACCTGTAGTTTATGCACATCTGAGGGTAAGAAAGGCTAGAATGTAGCGAGCAAAGATGCATGATTTAGTATCCATTTGGCTTCATATTATCGGCTCCATTTATCTGATTTAATTTCAAAGGTTTGGTTATATAGCTGATCATAGATTTCCTGGTCCCCCCTTCCTGGCTCGTAGACATTGTCCATTCCTAAAATACACTGCCATGATTTTGAAAATAAATTCCTATTAGCAGTTTCTCTAGGTAAACTCCAAACTCCTCCCTCCAACTCTGGCTCACATATCCACCTTTGCCTTCCTGCAACACCTCACCTCACAAGATTTCAGAGCGAGACTTCACCTTGAGCAAGACTTGCGTTTCTGATTACAAATCTTACTCTTTAACTAAATGGTCCCTCTTTAAAGGAATTGTTTCCATAATGTTATCAAACTTTTGGAATGACAATCTTAGCCTGTCGGTGCAAGAACAAGGGGTGACAGTGATGGAAATCCATAAACACAAGGCTGCCTAAAGTCCTGGATTTAGATGTATTTGTAACAAGTGTTGAATATTTCAACTACTTGAAAAGTCCTCAGCCTAGATTGCCAGGCATTTGAACCACCTCCAAAGTGGAACCTAGACTCGAAGTTAAAATAGCATTTAAGGTAACCTCACAGCTAATATTCTGCCCTGAGCTTTAGCTGCCAGGCCTACTTTGTGTAGCCCCTGAAGAAAATATAGTTTGGAGCCATCCAGCCAAGAGAATGTCAGATATTCAGGGTTACATGTTGTTTATCAGATAAGGTACACACACAATCAGGCAGCGGAAACTGACACTGCCCAGACTGTATCATGTACTCACATACATACGCACACCTGTGTATACACATATGTATACATGCATATTGTCTTTCATACGTACAATTATACATAGCTGTTTTCTTGGACACATATACACAATCCATCTGACATATACACAGGTGCCTCCTCCTCTCAAAAGCCAGTGCCAGACGTCCAACTCAACATAGCTAAAAAAGTTTTTTTTTTACACTTTCTTTCTTCTTTTTTTTTCCATCATGTCTACAATTTTAGCTGGTTATAGATTTAATCTCCACTCTGCTCCAAGGCCGGGGCTTCAAGTCGAAGGAACCATGACGCAAATTCAACCATGCAAATGTATTCCACTGTACCATATATGTACCTCACATATTCATTTCTCTATGCCGTCATGTATATTGAATATCACAGGCAAAAAAAAAACACCTTCGATGTTTTAGCAACGCGGTTCTGGGAATTCTCTTTAGAGATTCAGTGAGTTTCCGCTCCGGCAGCTCAGTGTTGGGGTTGCGGGTGCACCACTCTGTCAGGTACAATTATGAGAAGCTGGTTCCTGGAAGACCTGTGTGGCATTTCATACATGATGTCAGCTATGGTTACCTCATGCATTCCTCTCTAACAGTACACCCCCACGCATTTAAAAGCAACACATATTTTGCAAACACAAAACTTTTTACGTACACACATACCAGCTTGCTGACAGCTCCATGAGTTTGGTAATCGTCTCGGGAGCTTTGTACCTCTGGCAGATAATTGGATTGGATTGTCACAGATGCATGTGCACAACCAAATGTACTCTCCCACCCATAAAAACCACACACACACTCAGACTGTCATCTCTTCTAGCCTGGCATCCTTCAGGTGTGCTTCTCAGAACTCCCTGCCACCACTGATCCATCAGTAGCTGAGTTGTGAAGGTGGTCGAGGGAACCTGAGAACCTGGTTTAGTTCACACAGGAGCACCAGACACATTTATGCTAATGTTGGCACAATGTGAGAGGAACAAATGGATGCCTCCCAGTCATCGCATCATGTGAGAATGCTCACACAACCTGATTGTTATTCAGTCTGAGAAACAGCTCCAGGACTTCAACGCTAATGGCTGTCATGTAGCGCATAGATGCCTGGTGTTTAGTTATGCTGTGGTCTTGCAGTGTTGTTATGAGTTGTCGTCTTGCTGCGTTGGTGGTCTGCGGTCAAAGTGTTGTCGTTTTTTCCGACTGGACGAGAAATTAAAGATCGGTTTGTCTGAAGTGAGTAAAAGTAAAGGTCGCAATACAGATGCCATAAAACCTTACTTGTTCGTTCCTTCTCCCAGGCGGGGATTCCCCTTGACTTGAAATGGTCAGAAATGTCAATGCTTGATGATTAGCAGACCATCAAGTTGCTTAACACTTTATGTGTAACTGGGGGATCCACAAGGCTCAAGTAGTACCTGTTGTGCAATAACAAAGCCTTGCTGTAATCTTACATCAATCTTCTCGTTGATGAGTATTCAGGGTTACACCGAGGGGGTTACAATAGTCTACAACAATTTGTTTGGACTGGAACCTCAAGTTAAAGTGATGAACAACTCAGGGAGACACCACTGGCGTCTGTCTGTAGAGGGGACTGTAAAAACACTGCCGTCATCTGATGGAGTAAAGCCACCACCTAACCCCCAGATTCCATCGGGCCCATCTCAATCATTACGGCCTAGACAATGTTCTAGACAATGTTCGGGTTTCCACTGGCTGTGTCACCACACGTTTCAACAGCATCCCTGAAGCGACTCTCCGCTCTGCTTGGTAGAGAATACCTCCTGAGTTTATTTTTGACAGAAGCGGACCGCAGTTGCAATAATCTGCACTGAGTAGATCAAGCCAGTCAGGAAGTCAGACAGTGGAACAGCATCATGCTGCCAATTTTCAAAAGGTCATTGCGTGTCGATTTTCAAAACAAAGCACCCTTGTGCCAATTCGGGTTCTACAGCACGACAAAGTCGGAAATATTACCAATGGACACACTTAAAACGGACTAATAATGGAACGATTAAACTACAAAGCCCTCTCAACTACAGTAGACACACAAAAGGTCAAGGAGAAATAAAAACCTGACCTAATGGTAGAAAACAGTATACTTTTTACAGCAAAACCATACTCAAGGAGGTCAGCAGTTCAATTGTGCCATGGTTGTTGTGTCCTTGGGCAAGACACTTCACCCACCTTGCCTCGTGTGAATGTGTATGACTGCTGTATGTTTGAGGTGGTAGTCGGAGGGGCCGTAGGTGCTGAATGGCAGCCACGCTTCCATCAGTCTGTGGCTACTATCGTAGTTTACCACCACCAGTATGACTGTGTGTGAGTGAATGGAACCTGGAGCCCTGTAAGAGCGCTTTGAGTGTCTAGAAAAGCGCCGTACAAATCCAATCCATCATGAGTAGTAACACCAACAGTAAATATTTGAGTCAGTGTTTCAGTAGAAAGTTTCTGTTGTTGCAGAGCTCAGTGTAACACTATAGCGTATCTCAAAGGGATGCAAAGAAGCCCTTTATTTATCTACTGTCTTTAGGGCCTCACAAAGAACCCAAGAGAGTCATTCCTTCTCATTTCCTTCCAGCTCTTTAAGAGAGAAAACATCCAAATATACATACATCAAATATCTTAAATCATTTTTAGTCAATGTTCAGTGTTTGTCAGCAACTGGATGTATGGAAAGCAGGAAGGAAGAAATGATAGTGCGAGACCTTTGTACTCACGTGAGTTCATCCAATTTAATATGGTTGTTTAGCCAGTATTGACTGGTTTACCCCTTTATACGAAGCACTCCAACTCTGTATGAGGGAGCAGAGTGATTGTTTTCATCAACAGTACAGAAATAATGTTAATGTATTTGACATTGTCTGTATTGTTTCCTACTGTGTTTACTGTGTTGCATTTCAATAAACTGCAATCAACCTCTGTTTAGCTTTTTATTTTGCTTCTGTGTAGCCCTTAGCTTACAAGTACTATTCATTTTTGTATAAGTATATGGTGAGTCTTGGTTATTATAACTTTATACTTTTCATAAGAATGTATTTTTTTTGTGATTCATTCAAATAAGTTATCAGCATCCAGGCAGGCCAGTTGCTTGCCATTAAGAGAACTTGAATCTGAGCTGAAGGGCACTAATTACAGTCCTGCTGCAAACAAGAGAAATAGAAGAAAAGGAAAAAAAAACCTCAAAAAAATACATATTTTGGAGTTACATTTGTAAGTTGTTGTGTCTTTCCTCTCAGGTACCATGCAGTCTAGAGTACTGGGATGAGCTCCAGCAGGCCTTTGTTCCATACAGGGAGTTCAGCCTATCAGAGAGCACTGCCTGCCAGCTACAGCTGCCCAGCCTCAGCCTCACCGACCAGCAGAAGGAACTGGTGGCCTCAGACCTGTGGAGGATAGTACTCAATAATAATGGAGAGGGAGGAGACGAACAGAGGTGACAGAAAAATCTCCAGTATTTTGTATTAATTATACATAATGATAATAATATTTTGTTCCTTTATGCTTGTAGGTATCTACGTGTGTTGTATGTTTGTTTGTACACAGAGTTTTTGTATAATTCCACACAAAAATGTGTGTGGGTCTACGTGTACCGTCCAGTGTGAGGGAAAGCAGAGGGAGAGCGCACCCAGGCCGCCGAGCACAAAGAGCTCGCAATGTGTCCCTCGCCCCACATCTGGTGTGCAGGAGCAGGGAGCGGGCTTGGAAGGCGTTCAGATCGGCCTAATGAGATTTCCCAGCACACCAAGTGCCTGTCAGGGCCCATCCGGATTCCTTCCTGCTTACCTTGAGTGTATCTAATCGAGGGGAAGCTCACGGGAAGCAAGAGGAGTAAAGCCCCCTTTGGGCTGGCTCATAAGTTCTTAGGCCTGGCCTGGCCTGGGTTGGGCTGGGCTGGGTTTAGTTGGGATGGGATGGACTGGGCCTGCCAAGCACTGTCAAACGTCAAAGAGCATGCCTTTACTCCCCCCTTCTCGCTGCCACTGCTTCCTCTCTTCATCGCTCACATATCTCCCCCAGCATCCTGTTACATATTCTGTGCTTCACCCAGTTTTAATTTCTTTCTGTCTTTTTCTCATCCCTTCCTCATCTTAATTTACTCTCTCTTTTTTGCTCTCTCCCCCTTTTTACTTCCTCTCGGGATTTAGGGAACTTTTAGTGGAAGAGAATTGCCAAGCCCACATTCTGTGTGGCTTAGAGAGCTCCAGAGGAGCAGAAAGGGAGGAATAATAAAACATGTACGAGAAGAAACAGGGAAAACTCTACAGTACCAGATACAGTGTAAAGTAAAATATACATCTGTGTTTCATTACAATCATACTCCAAACACTACATTTCCTTTATGTTTAAATTATTTGTCTTTTTTGATCAAAATTGATTCCCCATTCCTTACTTGCTCGTTTCATCTGCCTTACTTTAGTTTCCAGCAGAAAAATAACTTGGCTGCCCTGCCAACTGGAAGTAATGAAAATTGTCAACATATGATGCTTATCTTTTTATGGAGCACTCTGCTGCACCAGCGTTTCTCAGGTCTTGAGCGTTTCCTGCTGGTGTTTTTTATGGTGGATCATGGTAGCAGCAAATTACAGAGCAAATGGTCATTCACTTCAATTACCTTCCATCCAATATCATCAACCATGACATGCAATTAATGTCCATGGAGAGGTTCCTCCGGGAAACTGCGGCAGTAATAATGTACCTAAACTCACAGCCTCGGACAGCGAGGAGGCCCTTGCTTCAACACGTTGCTGTCTCTTTTTATTCCTTGTCTGAATAATTGTAGCGTTGCTCTCGCTATGGATTTCTTACAAGGATGTCACACAATTTGTTACTCGCTGGGCAAGAGACAATAGCTCTCCGCAACAAATAAGATTCAGACTATTTTAATTAGTGAGTAGAATTTTTATGGTTTTATTCCACAGCTGTGCCAATTCTTTTGACACTACAAAACAAAGTTTGACAGAAAATAAATCACTGTTTTTTAACCAGCTTTTCACTTAAACCTGTCAGATGCTGAATGTCATATATTGCTCATTTTTGTGAATTACTTTTTCCATATGAAATTATTTCATATTCACATAATGCCTTTAATTCCTACCATTTTTAATATCTTTGCTTTTTTGCTACTTTTGATGTTTTTCACAATCAGTAAACTAAATAACACTAAATCTGTACCTATTTGGCTGTATCTACTCCTCTCCAGTTCCGACAGTGAGTGTGGGTCCCAGCTTCCCTGTGATCAGCTAGTATCTCCGATGGCGCTGGCAGCCTGCACCCGCGTGGACTCTTGCTTCGCACCCTGGTTTGTGCCCTCCCTGGGGGTGTCCCTACAATTAGCACAGCTAGACATTCACCTCTGCCACCACCTGGAAGAACTGGGCACAGGTAGGATACTGAATACACCATCAAAGTATTGGATTTGAGTATTAGGTTTATCAGTTTGCTTTGAATCTTTCCTTTTTATTCTATTGGTGGAGCAAAAGGTTCAGCCTTCTTTTCATGTTTTTTGATGGCTCATGGTCCCAGCAAACACAGAGAGAATGGTTATTCACTTAAATTCCCTTTACATTCAACAGGAGTTAATGTTCATTGAGTAGTTTGTATTGAAACTGTGGTTATAACCTAAATAGATCGCTTATAGTCATCTATTGTATTTCCTCAGTCCTGACTAATGTCAGTTTTGATGGTAATGTCTTGTGTTTATTGCATATGCATTGCAGTCCATTCTCTTCATACAGATGCTTTGTTTTTCTCCTCCAGTTCCATCTGAACAACTTCGTCCCTTCCTACCAGACAGGAAGTTACCTCAGGAGCAGGAATTCATGGTTATTGGTGCTCGGGAGCCACGGGTCTTCCTACGCCAGTGGGACAATGGACCACGTCACTGTCAGGAGATCAGCTTTTCTACCCAGCTAGACTGCAAACTGCTGGAGTACCGAAACCTGACACACCTTCAGCTCCTCCAGCCTTGTGTACTACAGGTAAAGTTCACCTATAATGGTTTAATGACTGTCTAGATATTTTGATTCAAATCACTGATCAGAAAATGTTAAAGTGATTAGTAGTAAATAAACGTTCTGTTTCAGGGCCAGGCTGCAGCTGCCTGCTGCCCCCAGAACACCACATTGGATGTGAATGTCTTTGTGGACCCAGTATTCCTCAATATCAGCCAGTATGCCATCCACACTGTGGACATGGCCCTGCACAGCTGGCAACAGGTAAGAGAAACTTTACGCTTTTGGAAATACAGCCATTGACAGTATATATAAAGATGGATGACATGTCACCAAAAAGTAAGCAAAAATCCAGCATATGGGCACTACTTTTTAGCGCTGGCAGTAGTGATCAAGGGGTGGAGCCCAAGTCAATCATGAGCAGGGCTCAGCTGTCAACCATGACCCGACACTCCCTTGTTATGGCATCAAATAACTGATTAAAACCAAACTTACCCAAAGAATGAACACTTGAACATACATCAGTGCGTTTTTAGTTTGGCAAATGTTCCATCTGCTAGCATTGAAGAGGTGGGATTTATATCCTTTACTGTAGCCAACCACCAGGAGGTGTTCAAGATGTTTTGGCTTCACTTTTAGGGAGCTGTCATGCTGTCCATCTT
>CAEMYA010000014.1:2293722-2306544 GCA_903131615.1 Diplodus sargus | reverse complement strand
CCAGTATATCCAGAGAAACATCAATGCATCCTCAGTGTATGTACATGGAACATATACACAGATATGCACACATATCTACATTTACACATGTACACAAGTCAGTGTCAATTAGGTGTGCTCTTAGCACAAATAGTTACATAATACAATGTATACGAAGATGGTACTCACATAAACTTGCTCACACACATTCTGAATCAGTGTGTACCTTAGCCGACAAGTATAAAAACACACATGTGCGCACACACATACTAATGTATAAAGAATGATTTACACACACAAATTTATACTCAAGGATTTGAGCGTATAAACTCTGTCCACAAGCTCATAATGTTACACACACACACACCGCACACACCGTCATCAGCATGCGGCCTCTATCTGTGTATTTCTGTCAGAGCTCTCAGACAGTGCCCTGACAGCATTGTTAAAGAAGATTGATTATATTTAACCCTTTGTGGTTTTGAGGTTGAGCGGAGGGTGGGCTGGCGATATGTGGCATGTGTGTGTGTGTTTGGTGCGCACATGTTTCAGGACCCCCGTGCGCTCCATGGCGAGTGTGAGAAAGTCAAGCTTGAGAAAAGACATGGCCATAATTACTCACAGTAAGTCAGTAAGTCAAGTTGTATTAATCATCGACCATAGTTAATCTGTGCTCTTACCTCGCACTCGCGCACACACTTGCACACTCACATACACATAAACACACTTGGAGAGTGGCAATCTGGCATATGAGCGCAGCAAATACCACATCTCATTTGAGCAGTGAGTCAAAATGACCGCTGTATTTTCAGTGATGTTTTGGAAGAAAGATTGTCCGAATGGGCCAAATGTCATCAGAGATGAAGAATGTGATTCCAGGATGGTTCTGTCATTTGTTATTCTATCATGTGTTTGTGGTATATGAAATATGTGTTCTCAAGATGAACATGATTTGTGAAACTAGATAAATAAGAAATAGTGCAACTTTGCCAAAAACACTCTGCTAACTTATTGAGCTTGATGATAAAATGCCTGCCAATGTGTCCGCCTCAGCAAATTGTAGCACACACTCCTAATTACATTTCGGGGTTATAAAAATAGTGACTATGATAAGAGAAAGGTTGTATTTCTTTAATGGTTGCTTGGTCCTGTAAGTGTGTTTTTGTAGCTCATACGAATCAGTTTCCAGGCTGAGTATAAGTGGTTGTGTTGCTTTGCTTTGGTCCCATGGTGCTTTGGAGTGTCTAAAACAACTCTGATCACCACAAGCCATCATTCACCAGATCTCCTCACTCTCCCTAGTAACCTTTCCTCTTTCTATCTGTGAGCCTGCTCCCTACTTCAACCCCAAGACCTTCTCCTTAACCTCCTTTTCCCGCAACAACATTTGACTCTTTCAGGATGTCCATTTGAGCTGTTCTTGTATTGATATACCAATCTGTTGCCGAAACCAGAACTTTAAACCTTTCTTCTCATACCACCCAATTTTGTCCTTACCTCTCTCATCTCTAAGTCCCTAACCCTCTCTCATTATCTTCTGTTTACTTTGTCTATTGAGATGGGTTCCCAGTTTAAGCTCAAACGGTGTTGGCCAAAGTGCTGGTCATTTGAATGATGGACCTGAGCTCCGTGACGACAATAGTGTCGAGTCAGCTGTCTGCTCTGTCAACAAACTGGTCCAGCCAGCAGACCTGAGCTTTCAACTATTTTCCTGTTGTCGTGAGCTCCATTCATGATGAAATCTAGTCTTGTTCCCGTCACACATCCCCTCACCGTCTCCCCACTCCCCAAAGCTGTAACCCCTCCAAGTACATCGGCAAACACTTTTCAGCTTGGGACCCACAGTGCAATTAGCTCACTCATACCAAGGATATGCTAATGCTGTGCACGGTATTCTGTGTCTTTTCTTGCCATGCACTGTAGGGACCCACCAGACATGAGCCAAAACCAATTTCAGGCCACACACCCTAAGCTGTAGTTTCGAAAATATAGCTGCACAATATCCCCTCGACGTCGGCGTGGTCCAGTTCTCTCCTTATTCCTGATACCTCACCTCCATCAGCTCGATGAGATCAGTAGACCTGGACAGTCTCTGGCCTCCACACTGTTTTGGGGTCTCACTTAGACATTTGCACCTTTCTCGTAACACTTTCCAACTATAGCACACTTCTTCCCAGCACTGCCCCTGTCCCTTTCTCAATTCCCCCCTAACACAGCCCTGTTTTCTGGTGTTTACGACCATGCTGGCTGAGCTCATTAGCCCTGTCTGGCTTGTCCTGCTGCTGGCCTCCGCCTGGCTATCCAATTCTGTCTTGGAATCTGGTTGTAAGGCAACTTTGTCCTTTTGTATCCTCTGTCACACCCCAGTAAGTGCTATCCTCTTATTCAGGATCATGGCCTTGAATTACCCCTGAAGCCTTGCTCAGCATCTAGCCTGGTCCTATCAGTTCTTTGGCCATCTCAGTCCCTTCTCTTTTGAACTCTAACAGTTCTCTTTGCGTACCTTTTACCTTCACTACATCATCCATGGCCACATTGCTCTATCAAGTGGCTCTGTTTTGACTCTGTTCTCTCTCAGGTCAGACACCTTCCTTCATTTTTGTCTGATCTGCAGTCACAAACCAGTTTGTTTTTTTTGTTCATAGTGCTTCAACAAGTCAACAAGGAGTTAAAGAAGAAAGTACATTAGAGATGACGAAGTCCAGACCTCATTTTATATTCACGTCAAAACAGCCTGTCAATGGATGCTAATTTTGGCAGGTCTTTAGACCGCAGTGGAAGCACTGATAACAACAAACTTAAGTAAGATCTTCTTTCCTTGAAAAGTAGTTACTGGTTCTAAAAGTTGCAGGTACTTCAGGTGAAAATGCAGCTCATCCCTACCTCCCAAATTTGCCCATTTTCCACACATTAGCGAACACACAAACACACACACTGAAGCGCACATTCCCAACCCCTGTTTTTCACGGCCAATCTTGTCTTGTCTGCTAGTACTGGGGCCTGTCGGGAAGGCAGGCCATCAGCCTGTCCTCATGGCTCTGGTATGATGTGTGTCCCAGCTGACCTGTCCCCCAGGCACTCACACAAGCCAGAGCTACTAATTTGCTGTTGTAAATCAATCTGTCCCCCTTTCTCTGTCTCTGGGCTCCCCTGAGAACACACTGGACATGAGATCATCTTGAAAAGTGGAAGATGGGGGGGGGGTAAGAGGCAGAGAGATGGTGGGAGTGAAGAAGACGGGATGGAGGCAGAGTGGACAGGGAAACATGAGAAAGTCTAAATGAGGGTAGCAACGAGTTGTCAAGGGGAATACTGTACAGGCCTAGTTAAGACAATATGGGAGGACATGGAAAAGGGAAGCAGGGGCAAAAGATGAGATATGTTCTTAACACTCACAGATTGGCCTAGAGAACTCTACAGTGACAACACAGCCAAACATGTGTCTGCCTGCTATCTTCTCCCTCCAAACCTTCTCCTTTTCTTTCTGTGCATGATGCGCAAGCAATATAATGAAGTATAGATCAATAGATTTGTAAACTGTAAAAATTGTTATGGCCAGCCCATGAAAATAGTCAGCAAGAGTCAAGAGAGTGGGGAAAGAACGTCCCAAATGAACAGACCTGCTGCTGTTTCAACTTGAACTAAAACAGGGAGGCATATTTAAAAATTCTGCAATCTCCTGTTGTTGCCTTTGTGTGTCCGTTTGCGAAAGAAGAATGCTTTATTGTGTCACCCTGAGCAGTCAAACCAGTTTACGCTTCCCACCATGTTGACATACCTCCGAATATCTGTCACCTCTCTCAGAAGAGTGTTCAGGCAGAGTGTTTTTGCAGTGAAACGTGAACCTCAGCTCAGGTCACACTCCCTCTCACTGCTCCTCTGTTTCTCTCCATCTCCCTTCCACTCTCTCAACCCCCGTTTCTGCTGTCACTCATAACCATAAGATGCATTAAAAGGGTCGATTGAGGCAGTCACGTCCTCAGAGCCCGCTGTGGTCTAACGCTTCGTCAAATTCATACCCACACACACACACACACACACACACACACACACACACACACACAGTGATAAAATGTTTCCTAAGGCCTGGAGTCTGTCAGGCCTCTCAGTCTACTTTCTCTCTTTCAGGCTCAGCATGCCTTCACACCCCATCATTTACCAGCCAAGGTGAAGAAGTTTATAAACACACACAATTTCCCCCATTTATATATGATAAAATTGCTTAATCGCATAGAAGTTGTATAAGAACAGTAACAGATAGAAAGATGGATAAAGATGGGTAGATTGATACATCGATTAAAAAAACGCCAGGATGGTCATGCGTTTAACGTCACACTCTCTATAATTAAGAATAGTTTATATCTGTCTCACGCACACAAACACACTCACTGTCTCCACCCTGCTGTTTTTCAGGGCTCTGGCGTGTGGTGTGGTGTGAATGGTTGAAATATCTGGCTGCTTGGTACAGGATGCAGCCTAGCTGATGGAAATCCCTGTGGTTAGTGCGGTTAGCAGGGAGAGGGGCGTAAAAAGCCCCCTGGATTTGGGAAGTACTTTTTAAGTGCCTACAAGGAATATTCACAATTTGAATAAATTGTAATTTACTCCAGGAGCAGGCTTCTACAGAAGAGCTCTCTCTCTCTCTCTCTCTCTCTCTCTCTCTCTTACTAGATGTGTGTCTTTGTGTGTTGGTGTTGCTGCGTCTGGTATTGGTCCATGTGTATATGTGTGTAAGTGTTGGTGTGCATGTGTGTGGTTCCCAGGGGTAATGTACTGGAGATAGCAAGCCAGGACTATTAGTTTGCGGTAAGATTGGCTGTGTTGTTGGAAGCAGGCATGACAGGGAGGTATTTGGTGTGTGTGTGTGTGTGTGTGTGTGTGTGTGTGTGTGTGTGTGTGTGTGTGTGTGTGTGTGTGTGTGTGTGTGTAAATTTTCACATCAGTGTACGCTATGTGCTTGATCATGTGTGTTCATCTGTTGTTACTTTCTTTTCTGTGTCAGTCTGATTCAGTTTCTTCTTCTACCCTACAGCAGTGCTTTACCGCTCCTTATTCAAAATAAGTATATTTATTCCTTAAATGTGTCAGTTCTTTTGTCAAGTAGGATTTTATATTTCATCGCCCAGTCCGAACCATTGTTTAAGAAACACTGCCCTCAAGTGAAGTGGTTTAGTTGTGCTGTTCATCCAAGATTGTGGCTTTAACTGCTGTAGATTAGGCTGACCCTTTGGGAGATATTAGCTCCAGTCAGGTTAAGCCACAAAGTGACTGATCAGAGAGGGTTGGGGGGAGAAGCCGATGAAAGAGACTCTTGTCCATTTTGATCCCAGGAGAAAACCCACGCTTCCCTGTTGTGTATCCTCAGAGCAGGGTCAGGTCCAGAAGGAAGCCAGATTTTAGTTTTAAAACTATCATGTACTTACAGGTGAACATTGCATCATTCAACAAGGCTTAAACCTGGGCCGCTCACTGAGTTACAGTTTGATGAGGGTTTTTGTCCAAGCGTTGATGCATGAAACATTAACCCCCTCTGTCATTATTAACAGGTCATCATTGTATAACCGTAGAGTCATTTATCTTGTACTGTCACACACGTTATCTTGTTCAGACATGACTTCTGAAACACCCCAATCATGAATCAAAAAATGATTAATAAGGCAAAGCCTCTGTCATTGCCAGAATAATTACATTTGAAGACGCATTATAAACTGGCTTTTTTAACATTGTATCTATGGCAACAAGATACAAATTGTGTGTGAGTCAATGAGTAGGAAACTAAGTCAGTCCTTAGAGAGAGAAAGGGGGTCCTAATCATCATGACTTCCTTGACAGGATAACTACAAACAAAAAGAACATTCATTGTTGAGCGGGGTTACAGCCTTATTCAGCTATGCACACTTCACATTCCTGATCCAGGTCAGATGGTAAATGTCCATGATGAGTGAAGAATACTTGGCCTTCTAAGTAAGCATAGTTAAAATAATACAATTCTAAAAAGCTCAAGTTAAGGAAACATTTAGGGAAAAAGAAAGAGGATCCCTATATTTAACCAAAGGTCAGATTTGCAGCTCAGGCAATATACTAACCACAAAAAAGTCCCAAATATATGAAAAGCAATTCAGCCAACTTTCTCCCTCAGAAACTTCAAAATTCAGAGCTCAGTTACTAAAACATTTACCATATAATACTAAAGTAATACCAAGTAAATATAATTTGAAAACATGCAATAGTTCATTATGTCTTCTTTTCCAGGCTTTTGAGATGTGGATAGAACACTACGCCTGAACATATTTGGGCTGTGTTGAGCCATGTCATGAAATAACCTTAACACATTATAAAATGTACAATGTAAAAGAAAATGGGAATCACTCCCTTATCTCTTCATAATCACTCAGTTCACCCAGGCTGATTTTCTCAATGATATATTATGTCAACCTTAATGGCCAGAGGAAGAATATCAGGTCTGTGAACTTAATATTTTTGGCTTATAGCTAAGCAGATTGTTAATGCATTATTCAGGGCCAAATTATTGTGGGAGTCCTTAATTTGACATAGAATTTTAAACAATTTCCCATCAAACACAACCAAAATCTTTACCAAACAAAGTATTCTGGACAAACACAGCATGTCAGCCTCCTTAAAGAAAGAACAGAACTCTTTTGCCACAAAGAACAATGTTATTTACACCACATAATCACCTTCCCGTTAACTCTATCTTCTGACATTTTCATCAGGCGACAGTCTTATAATTTCACATTTCCTTGAACTGTGTCTGTTAATGTACTTGCATTAGGATTTCTCTGAAGATGTGTTTGTGGTGTTTATTTCTGTGATTAATTCATATAATAAAAAAAAATTTCCACTGTTACATGTCTTGAAAGGTTATTCAGCCAATATACCATCTGTCCCTTCATTGGACCGATAATCTGCCTAACAGAATTACTTATAGACATAACACCTAGAGGTCAGAGGTAATTCTGGGTAATCTTATGTTCCCAGAATGTTTACATTTTCTGTTATGGGAACAACACACAAAATCATTCCTTTTCTCACACTTGAGCTCGAAGGTTTCTTGTACCTGCTTCTGTTCATTCCAGCGACTTGACATCCAGTGCACACCGTGAATAATTCTCAAATCTATAAATTCACTGGGAATATTAGCCAAAGGGTAGAGGCCTTGGCCTCAGCAAGCAGCAGAGCAGTATACCCAACCTCCTGTACCCCATTCTTCCTTAGTCCTTACCGACCTCCAACCCTGAGGCAGAACAAACAAATCAGCAAAAGTTGTGTTTTCTAGAGAAATTGGCACTTGTGGTTTGTTAGTATTTATTCTTTGTATATGTCACTGAGGGGCTGAAATATTTTTTCCCAGCAGTAATTGTTGGGAGTGGTATTGATTAGTGATTAATAGAATATGTCTCAAGAAGTTCTCAACCTCATGTTTGACTTGTATTTCAAGGACAAACAAAAATTTCAACAACATAATGTTTCCAGTAATTTTTGAAATCAATGAATAATCTGGGGACCACTCTCATCTTTCTGCAACCCAACATTTGGTCCTCATCCAACCATTTTAAAACAATACATTCCCCAGTTTTCTTCCATATCCGCCACAGCCCAGATTTTCATGAGAAATACATGGAGGACAGCAAGTCTCCACCTTCAACGCTGCCTTTTCTTTTTATCGCTGTACAATTAAATCCTGCACATCCCTCTAAACTCAAGCCCAATCTCTTTGAAGTGTTTGTTTTCTCCCTCTTACTGACATACTGTGACATTTTATTTTGATTCCATGTTGTATATCTAATGAGCCATTGGTCTGTCATGACTGTGTGTGTTTGTATATATATTTTAGCAATTCCACTCCCTGTGTAGTTTGTCCCAGAGGAAGCTCTCTCTCTAACATGAGAGAATTAATTTAATTATCATGTTGATGAGAGCTGAGCTGCTAGAATCTCATATTTGTTTTTCTATGTAAATCTTTTTAAACATTCCAATGTGTTAGCAGTTTAAAAAATATGTTTTCATCCAATACATCAAATCCTTGGCCTTGAAACTACAACAAAGAGTCTTAAACCACGGGTTGCAACCCTGTTTGGGCAGCAGAACTGTTTCTGGTTGGTCTCCACATGACAAAAGTGTTGGTATGTTTTAATGACCCTGGGCCACATTGTGACAGCAGATTTATTCAATTGAAATCCCAGTCTTAACAAGTTCAAAAGCCCCTGTTGCACTATGATGTCAGTTACCGAATGAGGTCTCTTACTGTGGCCGATGTCTTATATTTTGCAGAGCTGGTGTCTTTTGACAACCCCTTGTTGTTACATGACCCAAGTACAAGGGAGGTTCACTTCTGCATGTGAACACTCTTACCACTAATTTCCACTGGATACGTGTCCGCTGCGTTGCAGCTCCGAGCCGGTTTTGCTCCGCCGTCCACCAATCCCCACCGGTTGCGGTTTGAGTACGCCACGGCGCAGTACGGTAGACAGCTGGCGTCAGGAGGACGAGGAGTTCCCGCGATATAATCATTCACATAATCATTCCCGACTGCAGTTATACGTCTGTGTTATTAAAAACAACAACACGTGTTTTCGACCGAAGGAGTAGCAGAAGAGCTTGTGTTTGTCTCTTTTTTGAGATTTGTGTGCTCGTGTCAACACGGAGTGTTTTATTTTGAAAGGTAACCGGATGCTGTTTGTTATTTCGGCGCTTGACTTCCTCTCTGCTCGTGCTAAATTCCGCTGAATTGCTGCGTCATGCTCCGGCATCCGCCAGAAATAGAAGTCCTGCGTATCTGATCCGGAGGGCTCCGGACTGCCGGAGCTAGGAACGGAGCAGATACGCAGCGCAGCGGACCTGGTGGGGATTGAAACGTAGACTAAAGTGAAACGTATCTGCTCCGCTGGCGTGGCGGAGACGCAACGCAGTGGAGACGTATCCAGTGGAAATTGGGTGTTAAATGCTGTTTTAACAATGAATTTAGACCTTTGATACATTTGATAATGATATCTCAAGACCAACACCAGACTGGCTTCCAACCACTAATAATGACTGCCGTTTTGACAGCAGTCATGACCACTAATAAGCATCCATCCCTGGAGACCGGACGGCTGCCTGAAAAGACCCACCTCTCTCTGGTCCATAGTAAGACACAGTCTTACTGTTCTTGTGCATGGTGTTAATTCAAACTTTACATTTTAGTTGGACGTTCTGCTCTGCTAGAAACTGCGACTTTATAGATATATAATGTTTGCCTTGAGAGAGAGTTACGTCTCTATATGTAGATAAAGTAGAAAGACAAAGAAGAACAACAGGAGCCACAGATCGTTGTAAGAAGCAGAAAATATTGACCATATTTTGTGTGCTCAGCGGTGAAGATATATACTGATCAGCCATAACATTAAACCACTGACAGGTGATGTGAATAACACTGATCAGCTTGTTACAATGCAGTGTTCTGCTGGGAAACCTTGGGTCTTAGCATTCATGTGGATGCCACTTGAGACACACCACAAACACAGTCATCGACTAAGTACACCCCCTCGTGGTAATGGCACTCCTTGATGACAGTGGCAGTGGCCCCCCAGGCAGTGGTCCCTGACACACCACAAAAACTGCTCAGGAACAGCTTGTGGAACACGACAAAGAGCCCAAGGCATTGACCTGGACTCCGAAATCCCCACATCCCAAACTGATCGAACATCTGTGGGTCATGCTAGGAAAGGTCTAATCCGTGGAGGCCACACACTCCTACGGACAGGACCCAAAGGATTCACTGCAAACCCCTGCTGCCAGACACAACAGCACACTCCCAGAGGTGTTATGACGTTGCCTCTACAAGTCAAAGCTGTTTTGGCTGCACACAGCGAGCCTAAGTCGGTGATTCTAATGTTGTGGCTGATCGGTGTACATCACAGTAGTATCAAGACTACAGTTTTAACTACAACATGTAAAATACAGCTCCAGAAGGTTTAATATAAGCTCACCACAGTTTTATACACACCGTTTTGACAGCAGTCATGACAGAAATTGGAGTGAAGAACTGCTCAAAACTGCAAGACAGCTGACTAAGATTTCTGATGAGCCAGATATCCAACCAATCATCTGATCATGCATTAATTCCCTCAATCTGCACCCAATAAGAAAACAGATTCTAAAATTGGTCAGGAGCGACCAATTTCAGCCTTAGGTCAAGAATCGGTGAGCTTTGTGGTCCCATTGTTGATGCCCTGAGTTCAGCACCACGGACAGCACCTCAGTGTTGTACCAACCCCACAGGAAGTGCACTGGGCTGCATGGGGATTTTGGCATAAGAGCCACAGTAGGAACAATAGGTCACATGACACCCTGGGACCCATAGAGGCATCTTGCCTTGTACTGCACATGAAGAGAAACAGCTTTATGACGAAGAGTATTTTTTTTTCTAGCATCACATACATTAAAAATAGTATTTCCGTGATCAAAATTTTAAATCATATGTCCAGCATATGTTGGAAAGCCATCAAGAGCTATGTCAAGCTTCATGCGTGTCAGCCAGGCAGAGGGAGAGCAGTGAAAAACACTAATGCACATGTTTCCCCATCCCTCCAGTTAGAAGCTGGAGAAACGTTTCTAGCGTATGGCCTGTGATATGTTTTCTTCATTTTTCTGGGCCTCAGTTTCATTACACAATCTACCACTCTGTGGTTAGTGGTAGCTGTGTGGGGTTAACCCATGCTGCATTTGTTCTTTTGCAGGAGAGCTTGTGGTTTCATTGTAGTGAACCAATCCTCTCTGTAGTCAAGTGTTGCATTGCACTATACATTGCATTGTCAAACCACTGGAGACATCAATTGTATCCATGTTGTCTGAGTTCTACTGCAGCCAGCCCCCAGTTGCTGGTAGATTAGAGGCACTCTAGTTGTGGTCGTGGTACGGGTTACTGAGGCCTCTCTTCTGCCTGTGATCAAGAAGATAAGAGTTTTTGTCCACTTGTATGTACATTATGTGTGTTTCTTTATTTGTGTGTGTCTGAACAAATGTATTTATGTAAAGTATGTATTAGACCTCCGTTGGACTGATGGTATCCTACTGTTTTTTCCGCGTAAGCAAAGAATCGACAACAATTTCTTAAGACCCTGAGCAGGAATAAGCAAATAGAAAGGATTGATTTTTGGGTGGATATGAGTCCGAGCATGCTGTGGGTGAAACTATGTTTGTCTGAGTTTGTACTGTATATGTGTAGTATTTTGTATGTGTGCAGCCTTTGTTTCAGTTCTACGGCCCAGGGCAAGCTTTTGTTTTCTGTGTTCTTAGACCGTGACAAGGTCTCTGTCCTTCCAAGGGTCTTCGACCATTGACTTCTCCTTCCCCCCACCATGTGGTTTGCAAACCTCTCCTTTCTCAGACAGTACTCCTTTTGTCAGCTCCCTTCATTTGAAGCAAACACTTGCCGCGTCTGCATCTCCTGGAACCCTTGAGGTCCTGAATGTCTAAGATGCTTTTGGTGGAAACCAGAGGGAGAACTATGGAACAGTGTTAGTGAAGCGTAAACCTCTTAACATCTCCTCTGTCAACCACGGACCCACACAATGCCTTCTCTCTGTACCTTCATCCAGCTCTCAAACCGCTGCTTAGACTTGCAAATCTGGGCTTTGATGTTGCACCGCCTTGCTTCTTTTGTCAGAGAGAGGGAGCCAAGGAAGAGAGGAGCATTGCAGACAGCTGTTAAATCCACCATAATTCCCTCATGTTACATGGGTTAGCCCTCACTGCCCTGGCAAGGGTGCTGTTGTGTCTCTCTGTTCTTCCTTTAATTCATTTATGCTCTTTTTTGTTCTCTCTCTCACTGCATTTCAACTTTGTCTACTTCTGTCTTCTTTCCCAGCGCCATCCTTTCTAGAGGATAAAGTAATCCATATCCTCTTGTTTTGTTGTCTGGGTATAAACCTGTTTTTCATTTGTTAAGTGGCTAGCTAGCTCTCTAGTCCCAAAGTTTTGGCAGCTGGCAGGACAGACCACTGTTACACATCCCTCTATGCCTAGATGATATTAAATAAGATGGGTACTTTAGAGACCTGTCAGACTATTTTTATAACTTTTGTATATAACATTTAATTTACAGTATTTTCACCTTTCAACAAAAGTTCCACGGTTTACAGAGTTTAGTTTAGCTTGTTCAGGTGGAAAAGTGGTAATCAGCCATCTTAAGACCTGCCACAGCCTCTTTAGGTCTGTTATGGAAACTTGTGCGCCAAGCTACTGGTGTTGTTTAGACCTTCACTCCATGTCTCCAGGTCTCAAATTTCCTATTATAGTCTGAGTGAGATGGAATGAAGGAATGGTAGTAATGGGTAGACAACCAACAACCACTGTGGCTTTTGAAGCCCGTCTTTGCAGCATCCAGGAACCCTGATCCCATCTCCAGTGCAGACAGACACTTGATTTGTGCTATGTGCACCCAAGCACATTCCAACTTGAGGACAATAGACGGATAGTGGTTACAGTGGCAGGAGTGACTTGTTCTGTCTGCTGGAGGACAGGGGTTAGAGAGTGTTTGGTGTGTGTGTGTGTGTGTGTGTGTGGGTGTGGGTGTGGGTGGGTGTGGGTGTGGGTGTGTGGGTGTAATACTCAAGATGTGAATCTCTTTACACAGTGTCATTGTGGGGACTCACCTTCTTTCTTGTGGCAAGACGAGACATCTAAAAGTCCCAATAACACCAGCCAAATTTTATTCAATTTTAGGGTGACAACTTTGTTTAATTTTAGGATAAGGGTAAGTTTAGGTTAAACTTAGAGTAAAGGTTAGGTTAAGTCAATGGAATGTCCTCAGAAGTGATGGAAACACAACTGTGTGTGTGT
>CAEMYA010000014.1:2265302-2293693 GCA_903131615.1 Diplodus sargus | reverse complement strand
GTGTGTGTGTGTGTGTGTGGGTGTGTGGGTGTGTGTGCGTGTGTGTGTGTGTGTGTGTGTGCTCATGTGAGAAATAGAGAGATTTTGTGTCTATCCAGTTGTATGCGTTTCTCTGTCCATCTGTGCTTTTGTCTACGTTCGTTTTAATACAACTTTATCAAAGCAGACACTTGAGTGTTTGCCATTCCGATGATGTAATGGCTCTGTGTTTACCAGGAAGTTAATAGTCATTGCCTTGGTTGTGACTGACTGATATCTTACCGTCTTTTACAGGAAACTTTGTTGCTAATGACTTTCTCTGGGGACAGGATTAAGCAATGGACAAGGAAGTAGACATGACATCGTAGCCGTGATGGAATTTGGTTGGTTGATTGACTCACTGAATATAACTTACTCTTTAGCTGGGTGGTGCTCCTAATTCTCAGAAGTTAACACCATTTCTGAATGTGTCAGTCTCATGTTTGGGTTCTGCTTTTAGTTTCCATAGCAACGGGGCGACGTGTGTGATGGAGTTTCATAAGGTTCATGTGGTACTGATATGTGATAATACCATACATGGTCCAAACATAATCTGTGTGGATTTTAACGTCACCGTTCTGACCCTCTGATATTTGATTTAGTCGACAGGTGTTCCTTGTTACATTTGGGTTAGTCAGAATTTCAGCAGACTGTTTGATGTGAAAACACATGTCAAAGTGCTCAACATTCGCCAGTACCTGCAGTTATTTAAGCAGATTGGATTGTGGCAAAGCCAGTAAACCCAATGGGAATATGGTAATATACAAACCATGTCACACGTCAGCTTTCATCATTGCCGTGTTTGACCACTACAAGGCAAGTCATCCCTGGGATGATGTGGCCCTACAGTGTGACTGTGGACATCAGACCAAAGACGAATGGAGTTGATTCGAAAAAAGTCATCTGGATCTTAGTGATATTCGTGTGTGTGGACAAACATGTCAGGGTGGAATGCACTGTCAAACCATTAATCATATCGGTAACTTGTCATCAGTTCATTTTTAAAGAATTGGGATACATGTTGTTGTGTGATTACGTAGAGTGGAAAATATGTCCGACTAAAGCCTTTTATTGATAAAATATTTCAATCCAAACGATTTTGATGAATGTTTGTATTTTGTTAATGTCAGGGCTTGTGGCCAGAGTTGTTATTGGAAAAGAAACAGTATAACATGACCCAGGTCATATCTCGTCACTATCAGTGAAACAGATAAAAGACAATGTTATGGTACAATGCAGTCACGGAGTGAAAATGCTTTGTACAGTTACATCCAAATACTTAGTTTAATAATCCTCATGCAGATCACTCCAGTACCAAAGCTGGAGCCCAGTAATGTGCTGGAAACTAAGTGTACATCATCAGCCAGCCACAATCAATATCTCCCCCTGGGGATTTAAGGGAAATGAGGAGAGATTGAGATTTCAATTTCATATTTCTTTCACACTCAATACCCAACCCGGGAAATGATCATAATATGACAGATGGGTTCTCAGTAAGTTTTGGAAACAAGATCTTCAACCCAGCGCCAGTTACTGAGGGTGAGTGTCGGAGTCTTTTAAAAGATTTATTTGGAAATGAGATCAAAACTTCAATCACATTTGAGGTTACAAGTTGAAGGTAGGTTTTCAAAGTAGGGTTAGGTTTTTTTCTCAATTTACTATAACAGAAAATAATCACATTTTACAGAGTTATTATTATTTTTAAACTTTGGAATAGTTTACACTTTGATACTTACTACTTGCTCTATATTTTCCACTTATTTCAATCCAATTGTATTTGTCACCTTGGCATGCTTGCTTGTCAAGTCATTATACAGACAGCTTTGGGCTTTACTGTCATGTAAGGCCCTGTGGGGTATTTCATCATTTTGGTTCTTGAGGTTAGAGATCTTCAAATTAGACAGCAGATGTGATCATGGTTTCTTAACATTCCTGAGGGCACCACAAGCTAAATGAAAAACTGAGTGAAAAAGTTAACTCTTTTAGTGGATTGACCAGTTCTAATTTTCATCATATATTTCCGCCTCTCCACTGACATTTTGTCACTTAAAATGTGTTTTTAAGTCTTAAAACAATACTGATATGCACATATATACATTGAAAGGCACAGTGGTTGTTGAAATTGGTCATCCTGCATCCTTCTGGCAGCAAAAAGCAATTTCACAGTAAGTGATGGCGGACAAAGTCCACAGTTTTCACAGTGGCCAAATTCTCCAAAGTTCTCTAGTTCGTTAGAACTCATGTGACTTGGGGGGCAGCAACACAACACAGGAATTTCATACTAAAAAGACTGTAACTGTTGATATCCATTTGATTTGTCTAAATCACACTGCTGAAGTTGTGTATTAGCTTTCACTCTCTTCCATAATACTGGGGTAAATGTAGTAATCTGCTCTTGTGACTGCATTGCGGCAGAAGGAGAAAACATGTCAGAGGTTTTGTCACGGAGGCTACATGCATGTGGGTGTGTGTGTGTGGGTGTGTGTGAGTACAAATAGCAACATTCTCCCCAATGTGTTGTCCCCTAACGACCAATATGTACAGGAAGAAAGATTGCAGTGACCAATAACTGTCAGTAAACATTAGTGTACTGTTTTGAGAAAGACTCGAAAATGAGAACTTAGCCTTTAACTAACTGAAGGGACAGTGTGACCTTTGAGTTTTTGCGTCACATTAAGTGTCACCCTCCTACAAAGACATTTTTATTGTTAAAGTTCAGTGTTCAGATGAGTGTTGCTAGTGTAAGGCCAGACTCAATCCATTTGCGTAAAACCACCACATGTGGCTGACTGGGTTTTCTCATGGTCACAACAGTTGGATACGACACAAAGAGGCAAAACAGCTTCTTATTTTTCATTCTTGTTGTCCTACGTGTCCACTTCATCTGTGTCAGTTCTGTTTTTTTTTTTCTTCTTTTCTTTTCTTCCACCGCTTGAGTCAGAGCAGGGATGAATTTAAACAAGAACACAGTCACTGTTTGAAGTTTAAGGACAGACATTATTATGACTTCTCCCTTAAAGGTCAAGTTGAGCCACAGGCATGATAAAGTGCACAGCCAGAGAGGGAGAAATAGAGGGGTTAAAGGAGAGAGACGTGTTGAAACAACAAATTGGTGCTGCCAGATGGTGCTGAGGGGCAGCAGGGTGGTTTCAACGCCACAAGATTGCGACCGAAATTAACACCAATGCAGTACCACCAGAAATATTAAAACAAACAGAGGCTGCTATTAAGAAGTAAAGTAAGATTTTTAAGTAAATGCAAATTAAAAGATTTGCATCTTATCCTTAAACAGGTCGCTTCAAAATAAGAGCAAAACGGTAGAAATTCCCATAGAACAGTTACTTTCAACGTGTTCCTCAAACCACCATGTTCTTAACTGGTCTTGATTATCATGTTAGTGCTTGTATAGGGAATCATCTAATGTTCCTCCACCCTTAGGCTTAACCTTAACCTCCGCCACCTGGCTGTTTACATCACCCTGCCACTTTCCCCATGAGTAAGTCCACTGAGCAGGAGATCTGAGAAATTGTGTCATTTTCACTCAGCCGGCAGGGAGGAGGGATGATCTTGAAGAAAGTAAATTCAGGCTTTGATTAGGAATGTTATTGTAAAGAAATCTGCCTTCAAACAGTGAGGAAAGACTGCGGTGGAGAGAAACATTGAAGGTCTTGACCAGGGTCCCCCCATGCTCTTTGACCTCAGGAGTAATTTGTTTTTCTTTAAACAGATTGGCTAAATGTTCGACACATTGAACGACGAGCCAAAGTGTAAATCTTCAAAACAGCTTTTCAGGGTTTCAGTCTGGTTGCTACTCCTCAGGGAAGACATTGAACCCGTCCCCCATCCCCTTGTCTCCTCCGTCTCTCACCAACATACATTCTTTGGCTTTCTCACCTTTTCCTTCCCCTCCCTTCCTAAATGTTGTGAGTTTGAAGTTGTGTTGGCAGCAGGACTGAGACAGAGAGTTGAGACAGAGAGTTCAGTCAGGTGGAAGGTCAGTCACGCTGCCTCCGGAGGGGAGAAGGCTTCAGATCTCCCTCCGTATTTATGGCTCTGCTCCTGTATTTTGACCACAGTCTCATGACATCACTCACATTGTTTGACAAATGAGTTTCCTTGTCATCCACTGGTCAGCATCCTGGGGTGAGAAGTGGACAGATAGTCTGTGCATGACCTCACTGTAGCACAGATGTGGTGTATGACTGGACTGGACATTTGACCAGCCCTCTCTTCTTTTGAACCCAAGGTTTTGTGAGTAGCTTGAGACATGTAGCAAAGGCTGCAGCTATATGCACTCCATGGCGCTTTATTCAAAACTAAGTCATTGTTTTGCACACCATGAGATGAAATGAAAAGAGCATCTAAAGCACTTGCTGCAGACTGCCTGTCGATACTGTACATATGCATTTATTTTAGGAATCATACTTCTTTCCATATTTTCAGCCCTGCCGCCATTTCATGGGCCACAATACAAGAAATTATGTGGAAAATTGTCGGTTGGAAAATTGTCACCAAGTTGTTTGAATATAAAAAGACAGCACACCGTCTGTTTACTGCTGTCCCCCTAAATCTGTTTCCATCCAGCCACACACGTGGATGTGCTCCACCGTGAAGTGATGGATATGAAGCTGCAAAGGTTGAGAGACAAACTATCTGCTCTTATTTAGACGTGTGGAGAACAGAGCCTTCAACATCCAACCGCACAAATACACACACACACTCATGCAGCATAATGAGCTTCCACATCAGCTGTTTTCCAGCAGCCAGTTTATTGTGTGCAACCTTCATTTTCTACTTCCATGGCAGCAGGCCTGTTCAGCACCAGTAAACAGGAACTTTGTTGTCCCCCCCCACCACCACCACCACCAAAATCTTCTAAACAAAGAAGCTTGTTGTTTACTTGCCTTTTTGCTCGGGGATAAATAAAGGGCAATGAATCTAACCTCTGATGTCTGGTGTCTTCTGTCTCCGTTGGGTGTTTGTATGTGTGTGTCCTGCTCGGTCCCATCCTGCAGCTGCTGCACATCTGCATCGAGGGATGGGGGAACTGGCGCTGGTCAGAGGCCTTCAGCGTGGACAACGTAGGGACTCTGCTGAGGACCATTCAATACAAAGGACGCACTGCATCACTCATCATCAAGGTGGTGCAGCTCAACGGTGTCCAGAAACAGGTACAGGAAGTTTTAGTGACTTAACGATTTCATTGTTTGCTTTTGTCATGTTTTCGTTGTCATAAAAAGCATGCAGAAGCTTTTTAGTATCACAGTATAAGCCTTTAGAAAATATGCACAACAAAGACATTTTGTAATATCGTTATTTACATTCCCCATCTATCAAACATCATGCACACACATTTGGATTTGCATCTCCAAAGCATTATGTAAAAGTCTGTTTTGCTACAATACATTCAAGACATGCTTATAATAAGCATTACATTTGCTCCCCTAAGAACAGGCTTGTTTTGACAACTTCTTCTCACTGTTTTCATCACTGGATTGAGTTAACTCAGTTGTCAGATTTGTGTCCCTGGTATTTCCTGGTAAGAATCATGTCACATACAAAAAATTATACATTTTAAAATGTTCCTATGGCATGATCAAGCTTCATCAAAAAAATAACTTTAGCTTTATCTAGTTAGCTTAACAATTTAAGGAAAGACAATGGAAGGCTTAACCCAACCAGGATTTAATTCGCGAAAAGTCAAAGGCCAACGACACAGAGTACAAACAATGCTTTTTGGACCGGCAAATGAAGATATTTGGTGCAAATACACCACAGCAATAAATAAGGACCAAAGGTTTCAACCAAGAATCTGTTATCATCCTGCTAATCAGTAAGAAGTATAAGTGAGTTTGGAACTGCACAGAAAGCAGGAACTTGTTTGCTGCACAATGCCTCTTGACCGCTGCTGTGTGTCACTTTAAAAAGCCTGGCCTTTTTCCCAGCACTCATCCTTGGATGAGCACTTTTTAATCCCCGGTTTTTTTCCATTTGTATGTTATGATTTAGTTGTTGCTCGGCTAACAACAGACTGTATCTGTTTTATAGCACTAAAACAAAAGCTTATGAGTTTAAAGCCATCCAAAAACATAATGAGCCCCATCAATCCACACTGAAGATCACAGGAAATCATAAACCAGCATAAACCAAGTCACAAACCAGCCTCATTTGCCTTTTTACACCAAGAATAGTGGTGGATCATGTTTGGATTTTTCCACAAGGCACAGTTGTATTCCTGAAAATGCAGCGATGCCATCAGATTATAGCGGTGACACTTTGTTATGTAAACAGTGTCAAGTGTCGCACATGTCTCCCTCTCGTCCTCCAGACAAAACAGACTCGGCCTCTCACATTCCTTCCTCCGTCTGTCCCAGACTTTGCTTACATCTTGTTCCCATTGGACCCAATGATAGGGTATGAGCGTTGCTCACATCCAGTTCACAACACAAAGCCTCAGAGTGGAGCAACGCTGCCACTACAGAGGAAGCTGGCTACTGCCTGCATGAGCATACCTCATCTTTTGTTTTTTGGGGTGGGGGGGGTGGGGTTTATCCTTGAAATGTCACACAGTGCTATACTCTCCCTCCCTGTCTAGCTCCCCTATGGTGACAACCTCTTTGTTCTTTAGATTGGCAACTTATGTTGACTGCTATTAAAAATCCCCCCCTGTATAAATCCCCCTCATATAATGGTTATATACACAAATGAGCCAGAACATTTAAACCACTGACATGAATCAGCCACATGTTGTGGCCGATTGTGTCCTGTGAGTTGCGAGTTGTGGCTCTATAGATCAGGCTTGTTTCAGTGCATCCTGTAGATGCTCGATCAAACTGAGATGAGGGCAGTTTGTGAGCCAGGTCAGCTCCTTACATCTTAGTCACATTCCTCAGGCCATTTCAGCGTTTACTTGTTTACTATTGCGGTGTTAAAGTGGGTTACATGTATCAAAGAACCTCTGTGTGAATGTCAGCACCCAACGTTTCCCACCATCACATTGTAAAGAGATGATCAAAGTTATCCACTTCACCTGTTAGCACTTTTAACGTTTTGGCTGGTCGGTGTACACATGCATCTACTCGCACATGCGTTCTCTAATTACACAACCACACTGGGCAAACTTTGATTCCTGTGGTAGAACATATGACGGCAGGCGTATCCGAGCTGCTACTAACAATTAGTGTCAGTGTGTTTTATGTCTTGATTACCAGCCGCGATCGTGGGGCCAATATTGCTTTCACCTTGTGAATCCAAATTGACTGTCCGTCATCTTTTTTTGTCTTTTGTAGACAAGTGTGTCAGTGCAGGAAATGCCACCAAGAATTGTCAGGGGAAGGATGGGTATTCAGTGAAAGAAAGCGTGTGTGTGTGCATGCGTGTGTGTGTGTGTTATTTAATCTCTAATAGCAGAAATTCTTCCCTGTAACCTTCTTCTCTCTAGGTCATAATCTGCGGGCGGCAGGTGATGTGCAGCTACCTGACTCAGGACATTGAGCTGCGGGTGGTGCAGCACTACGTGGGGCCTGACAGTCAGACAGTGGTCAGGGAGCACTGTGACTGCCTGGAAGCAGGGGCCAAGCTGCCGTCTTATGTGCTGGAGGACGCTGAGATGACAGAGCTGTGTGTAAGGGCCCGTGGAGATGAAGACTGGTCCCAGGATGTTCAGCTGGAGAGGAGAGACAACGGCAGCAGCAGCTCTGTTGTACAGGTCTGGTGACACATGACATGACCTGTCTGAATGCTCTTTATTGTTACAGGCTGCATTAGATATTTTAAGTGTCACATTTATAAAGACACGTACTGACTGCAGTATCTCCATCGCGCACAGGATTTTACACACACAAGTTGTTGAGTTTGATAGCCAGAAAAACACTGATAGGTGCACACATTGCACACACTACTGCTTCCAACTGGCTGTCCATCCACACACACACACACATGTTGAGAGCTGGTGACTGGACCACCAACCATGGCCGGATCCTCTTCTCCTGGGTGGCCACAGTGGCAGAGCTTCCACGCTGCTACTCACAGTTAGGAAATAGATTGAGATCTTCCCCTAAGATAGGCTTACAAAGGCCCTCCAACCCATAACCCAACGATGTTGAGAGGCAGAAAATACAGTTTATGCTCTCTCATAACAACACTAACCATAGACAGGAAACACAAGCTGATATGTGGGCACAGGCAAGGACTTTGAAGGCACTTTCACACCGCTGGATTAGCGCCAGAAAATCCCTCCCTCACTCCATCCCTGCTGCTCTTGTTCTTGTTTTCCCTGTCTTTGTCTGTCCCTCTGTCTTTGTTTTCTTCCTTCATAAGCCCCGTGCTGTTAACAGCTAGCCACTCTCAGCTTCTGTGTGTGCGTCTGAACATCTCTGACTGCACTCCAACCTCCACTGTTATCTCTTCTCCTCAGATCAGTCGTTCATTACACATGTGGAGAGTTGGCTCCGATTGAGAGAGCTGCCTGGACTAGTAGCTGGAGCCTTAGATCTCTCTATCTCTGTCTGTCTCCTGCTATTTCACTCTCGTTTCCTCCCTTTCTTTTGCTCTCCTCCCCCACACACTGGCTCACTCATCTATCTTGCGTTTGTTAACTCCTCTTCTTTATTTACTTCATCCTCTGGCATTCAGATCGTCCACCTGTTCCAGCCTCCACTTCTCTCCCCTGTCGATGTTTCTCTCTTTTCTCATCAGTCTCCCGATTATCTGTATCAGTACATATCCAGTGTAACTCCTCTTACTCATATCTCACCTTCCTCCTCTCTTACTCGTATTTTTAACATCTGTTTTGTGCCAGTTTCCTTACTTTTGACAAAGCACAGGAGGTCGTCTTGACCTTGTCCCAGTGCTGAGTGTTTTTGGTGGATCAGACCTGTATCTTTTTCACTCCCTCCTCCTAACAAGGCTGTTTTGCCAGGCTTACGATATTAAAACTGAATGTTCACTCCACTCTGCTGTCCCCACCAGTAAATGAAGTCTCTGGGCTGTCATAAACTAGACCACTTGTTATGTGTCTTGGCATCCCAAGGCTTTAATGAGGAGTGAAGAGTAACTGGGACAAACATCAGTGACATATTAAGAGAGCTCAGCCTTTGGTGGGCACATTCTCAGCCTTTAAATTTTGCAAAGATTTATCTGCCTGTAATGGCCCATTATCTGGCACTAACAGTTGTCAGTCGCCTCAGCCATTAGATTGTGTTGCAGGGCTTAAGGGAGACTTAAGTTTTAACTACTGGATGAAGCCAAGAAACACGTTTTTAGGAAAGAACATGATAATGCGTTACTGATGGAGGCAATAAACATTCTGTCACTGAGTGAGAGGCAGCGAAGGCATTTAAGTCATGAGATATCCATATTTTATATTGTAACCACAAACAAACACAAACAAGTTGCCCTTGGGTGTCCTTGATCCATGTCTTTCTTGTGAACCCTTTTGCAATAATGGAAATGTATTAGATGTGCTGAAAACACCACATTCTCTCAAGTGCACTGTCTTTCATTAAAAAGTTTGGAATGTGACAGTGGGATTCATTTGTAATGAGACTATGAATAACAGTTAGTTTGTCTCCTTTCAGGTGCCCTGCTCCAGTGGTTCTTTGCTCTATGTGTGGTGTACACTTATCACAATTGAACCTGACTCTCACATGCAGCAGAGAGTAGTGAGTATCACTCTCACACACACACACACACACACACACACACACACACACACACACACACACACACACACACACTGCTTATACTCAATTGAAATACAGTACGAAGACGATACATTTCATGTTCAAACTTAGAAACTATTATTTGTAAATGCACACTCATTCTGGATTTAACGTCTACAACAAGCAAAGTAAGATGAAACAGTGTCCCCCTTTGTTTTGAATCAGGGTTGTATGTCATTAATAATTGGAATGTAATGCATCAAAGCATTACATGCCTGTGTACATGAACAGTGCATACAGTTCATGCAAATCCTACTATTTTTTTTCACTTCTTTTGGTATAATATAAAATGAAATTATCACAGACCAGCCAGGTTTGTTTGTTTTTTGTTTTTTAAGTATACTGTTACATCATTTCTGCTATATTTTTAACCCATTGTATCTTGACTGGATAGCTGGAATTCACCTATTAGACAGAAATCAGACATTTTTAAGTATTTATAACAGCTGAATTATTGAACATCTGAAAGCATCATCACATGTGTGCACTTATCCTGCAAGTTCAATTGTGTACATTCAGTTTCACTATGTTTCGCTGCTAATAGTTCTGAATCCCCTGTTTCAGGTGGTTTTCAGTCCATTGTTTGTCATGAGGAGCCACTTGCCTGATCCAGTAATCCTGCACATAGAGAAGAGGAGTTTAGGACTGAGAGAGAGCCAGCTGATACATGGACAGGGCCACCAGGAGCCCCTGTTAAACACTGAGGCCGACCTCACCCACCACCTCACTTTCCAAGCCAGGTAAAAAAAAAAACGGAACAAAATCCTTGGAGCAGTATCTGCTAAGCTTTGATACATTAAGATTGTTTTGTACAGCCTAAAATGTGCAGTAGCTTTACTATATAAGTACTTTAACATTTCTTCACATCTCACAACATATTAACACAGCTCAATATCTGTCCCCATGACTGGAGCAGAGCTTCATCTGCCACTTAATCTTGGGCAGGTCCTCTGGTTCCATCCTCGCTCTTTGCGCACAATGTGCCCATCAGCAAGACAAACTCACATTCAGTCCAGTGTTTTATTATGTCATCAGCAACCAGCTCATACTGCTGCAAAGGACAGAGTCTCACTCTGGTCTTTGGTAATGGGTTTTTTTATGCCTCAGTTTAGAAAAGAGGGAGAGACACTTACTTAAGATTCTCTCACACCACATTCTGGTTTCTGTGAGCCAACATGAAGACATGATCCAGGGGAATGCAGGCACATTTCAAGGGAACAGGAAGCCAGCTTGGCAGCAGCTCCAGTTCCAACATGTCAGGTTGGACCATAATTACACCTCATTTAGATTCGGACCCTAACAGAGAGCAGGTTTTTGGCCCCGTATCGGCTCTATGTTTGTCTGTGTCTGCGCGTAGCGGATTATATGTGTGTATCCACACATGGTTGCGTGGGTGGATGAGTGGTGTATTTGCACATGTGTCCTCGTATCTGTGTGTGGTCTGTGTCTATCATTGTCTTGGTTAGCAGTGTGCCAGCGCAAGTGTGACAGTCGCCACTTCATCATGGGCAGAGTCTGTCACATACATCACTACTAGGCCTGTTACTCTGTCCCAGTTCGTCAGTGTGTGTTCACACTTTCTCATATTGTCCATGTTCTCTTGTATGAGACAGCTCTTTATACAGTTTATCATAGTAGACTTAACCAAGCTGAATCAATTGTCGAGATGTTTGGTTGCGTTCAAATTTAAAAGAAAGATAAGAGCAATGCCTTGTATGTATATTTCGTCAGGTTATGTAGTCTAATAACATCACCATGGTAACGTCATGCCACCACGTACAGATGACAGATATTTTCGTCCAAATAAAGAGTGTTTATTTTTCAGCATGGGTGGCCCCAGTAAATACCACATGTACATCCTGTATTGTTACTGTTCCTACTGTATTTGTTATCTGTACATCTGTAATCTGTGTTGTTTTATGCAAACCCACGGAAGAAAAATCACCCCTTTTGGTAGCAACTGGTGGGGATCTGAATAAACACAGTAAACGTTGAGTGTAATTGACTCCCCCTGAGAGAATTTTTTGCCATAACCGTTGTGTGTTTAGATATCTGGTCACAAAGTTTGTTTTCATTTCAGCGGCCATAAAGTAACCACAGTGGCCATACAGTGACTGGGAATATATTTGGCCCCTGTTGTTGTAGATAAATCCGTTTCATGTGCGCAGAAAGCGAGCTCAGAAACAACCAAGTGTCTTGTCTCTCTGTATTGAAACCACAATGCTCCTTGTGTTTACGATCCGTCCCCTGCCCTAAACCGCCTCTCGCCGCAAAAACGTACATACCCGTCTCCCTTGTCCCCCCAACTCAATCCATCCCTCATCCCTCTCCATCTTCACAAACACACACAGAAAAACCACAATTGTAAATGTACCCCCGCGCAGTTACACAGATATGACACACACTCATACACATACACACAAGCACCTCCTAGAGCAGCCTCTAGGATGGATCCAATCTTAAATGTTCGCTGGTCAACAGCTCGTCTTTCCTTCCTGTAATTACACATAGTTGCGGTCTCTAATGGACGAGGTAGAGAGCAGAGCTGCGGTCTGCTACACAAGAGACACAGACAAGTCTTAACCAGAACTGTTATGTCCTGCTCTCCTCATATTGGCCACCACTAGGGTTACAATCAGAAGCCTCTTCCAGTTTTCCCCCTCAGGAACTGAGCTGGATGAATAGCTTCCTGTCAACACCTTGTCCCTCTCCTCTGTCTTGCCCCAGATCCATAAGCAATAGCCCCTGTGTTCCTTTTATAGCACAATGAGCTCTATTAATAAACTACCGCTCGGGGTTAAGGGGGCTGCTTTGCTTAAGCCAAGTGGAACTGAATGCTGCCCAGAGAAAGAGAAGAAGTTATTACAGTGTTTGGATTTAGTTTGTTTTTTCTTCTTGTTGCAAAGCCATAATCGACCGATGTCTGAGGCTGAGATATCCAGTAGGATTATTTACTGCTGTTTAGCTTTTTCTGTGATCTTTATGAATTAGTGTTTGTAAGGCAAGACTGTTTGTCAGGAAGAAAAATCCCGAACAAAAGGCAGATTCAAGCCTCTGCTAGGTTTCAGGGTAAAGCAGAGTTAAGATGGAGGTCACTTTAATTGTTCTGAACAGAACAATGGGAATAGTCTGGGGCTGTCAAGAGATGTCTCGTTCTATACTGAAATAAAAAATACGTTTAAATTGTTTCTGGCGTAGAATAAGCAAACATGCTGCCAAGGCAGATTTGCTGACAAAACAGACAGTAGTGGTTCACAGCCGTGTGCCTTTATGACCCTCGGAGTATGTAGGTTTTCATTTCCAAGCAATCACCTATCACACCATCCACCACAGAGGAGAAGATAATCAAGATAAGTGAAATCAGCTGGTGCAGTGCCTGCTTGGCAGGAGGGGCTGCAGATTGTTGGGCAGAGATAGCCAGATATGTTTGAGAATCACTGTGGATATACATGTCCTATGAGGCATCTATTCCAAAATGAACTTTTACTGCATTTTCCCACAAAGACATGTAAACATATGCATCACACTTGGTCTGGGTATGTCTTGTTAGAGAAATCTATAATGATTTAGTGTTTGTGCTTCGTCTTTCAGGGAGGATGAAGATGCTTCCCACTGTGCTGTACCGATCTCCACCAGCCTAATCAAACAGATTGTCAACAAGGCTGGAAATGAGGACAACCTGGAACACATCCTGGCTGACTTCTATGGTCCAAAGACCTCCACTGAGCCATCATGGCCCTATGTGACCAAAGATACTGACAGGTACACAAAAGTTATTATTCAAATCTTTTATTTGGTTTTCAAACATTTATAGTACATACTGTATTATACGTTATACCAACATCGGCATTTCTGATTTTATGGTTGTGAGTATCAGTTACAGGCATGAAGTTCTATTGCCAGTACAGGCATTATTATAGCGGTCCAGGGATGGTTGCCATACTTTTTGGAAGATATTAATTGAGCCCTGAGTGGTATATCTGAGCTCCAATGAACCATTACGTCCTACTTGCATTGATCAGAAGGTTGTTTTCTAGTTATACAGTATGAGAAGTCTTGCTAAAAGCAACAAGAAAGCTATGTTGTAAACCTGGGTACAAGAGAGATTCATCTCTCTATGAACAACACCAAAAACTGCCAAACGTGGCTCTGAGTCTATGGCATTGCTACACATGTTCAAGTTTTATAGACCTTAGCTGGCTGTTGGACAAGCCTACTCGTGGCTTTGGATCAAACAATTTCAGACACATTATGATGGTAATGTGTATCATCACACTGGAGGATTTCAAGATTTCATCCAAGTTCCTTTCCCCAAAGTCTCCCATTTTCAATTGAAATGGTACAAGGTGGGTGAGGCAAATATAAAAAAAAAAAATGTGTGAGACCTTTTGTGCTTCTGCTTTCTTGATCAGTGTTGATAATGTTTTTTAAAATGAAACATAAAGGAACTGAACTGCGCATCTGAGTAGGATAAATGATGTGAAACATGGCAGTATAGAGAATAAATTACGCATAATGCGTGTGAGCCAGACAAACTTTGTGAGCCAGATTCACACTCACAATATCAAAAGTGAACGAGCCTTCATCCTTTTAAAACCTTCAAGATTTGATTCCTTGTAGTGA
The DNA here is from genome assembly GCA_903131615.1 of Diplodus sargus. Taxonomy (NCBI): domain Eukaryota; kingdom Metazoa; phylum Chordata; class Actinopteri; order Spariformes; family Sparidae; genus Diplodus; species Diplodus sargus. The sequence goes on along the minus strand of CAEMYA010000014.1, from coordinate 2,279,330 downwards.
GTCAACTTGTAATTCTTTTCCATATTTATTGTAGCACTTGCGTGGCACGCATTAAGATCTTGGTGTTTGGATTTCATAACACAAATTTTGTTAGGACCCACCAGAGTGTTTTTTTTTTCTAATAGTAGGCGTCATACAGCATCCCTCTTCAAAGCAGTAAGTTGTGCAAGCGAGCCCTTTAATGAGGGAGGCTTCTCTTTATTGCTCACTCATTGTTCACATTATAAAACAGTCAACTGCGAAGACAATGCCGAGCCATGCATCAGGCATTAACAGGAGATCCCACTGCCTTCCCCACAGACCAGAGATCAAGTCTGTCACTCTGTCACAGCCCCACTTTCTCACATAAGTCACAGGGCCTTGCACTCAGTTATAACTTGGCACAGCTTTGCAGAGCGCACAGTGCGTATACTGTATATTTGCGTATGCACATATGTGTGTACATTAGACTCATGCATTAATTTGCGTATACTATTGGGGCAGCACACACATGAGTGAATCCGTCTCTCTGGGAATCATCTTTTGTCACAAAGCAATCACATCCTGATAGCAGTGGTAAAAGACGTTGCCACATGCTCTCCCACAGGCTCCAACTTACAAAGAGTCCCAGTGGATCTGCTGGACATGTGAGCCATATGTCTGCCTGCGGTTGCCTCGGTTTCTCTGCCCTCTATACATGCGCAAATACGCACACACACCCACACGCACACAGAGTGCTGCCCTGCACATGTGTACACTTGTGTTATATACACACACCACCCTACTGTACACATCGCTCACCTTCGAACGTCACACACGCTGCATCTCACTGGAAAGCTGCTATCTGGTGGTTTGGTGTCTGCTTTCTCCACTCTCTTCCTTGCGGGACAAAAAACCTATGCCAAAGCACATTTCCCGTCATGGAGAGTTGCACTTTGTCTGAAACACAGGGATCTTCTATTTTATGTTCAGGAGCATGAGGGAAAAATGGTAACAGAAGAAGCTAAAAAAAAAAAAAACAGGGGGATTAATAGCATTGATTTGTATCTCTAAACAAACCCAGAACTTGGGCAACAAGTGAAAACCACAGTTTAATTTGTATATTTTTCCTGGATGTTGATAACAGTGATACATTTTGCAGTTTGGAAAGAGGGTTCAGTCTCCGTGGCACGGCGGACAAACCAAACCAACTGAACTGCTTGGCAGGGAGTGTGTAAATATTGTGTCTTTAAGGGGCAGAGGAAGTTGAAAGTGGTAAATGTTATTTTTCTTTCTCTGTCGGATTTTTAATGGCAGAGGGGCACCTCCACAATCATTAAACAAACATCTTGTAGTGGTTGGGGTTAGGGTAAGCTCTGGCTGCAGGGTGTATGTGTCTGTATGTGTCAGTGTGTGTTCAGAGCAGTGTGCTTTTCAAAATACACGCTTCCCAAACCCTCAGCTCCAGAGTTGGTGGGTTTTGACAGAAGCTGCTGAGCACATTTCTTTCAGTTACTTTTTTGTGAGCTTTATAATGTGATTTATGAGCCCTGCACTTCACTGCCCTCAGCCTCAAGGTCAGTGTCCTATTTAACCACACACTCACACAAACATGCACAAACAGTTGCGCACAGATAAGCACCAGTGGATGGTAAAGACAGTCTCATTTTAGAGCAGGGAGTCTTGTGACGAGCTCACTGTGGCAGGTTGGTAGATTGAGCATAGTCTAGGAGGCCTTGGGGGACTGAGAAGACTGGGTCGTCTCTGATGGCTTTGAACTTCAGAGTGAGTCTGAGGGGAACTGTTTGTTTGGCTCTCTTCTGGCAGTCAGCGCTGTTTAGGGTTCACAAGACCATGATTACTTTGAAATGACTGCAGTGTCAGAGGATCAGTGGAAAAATGGTTGAGTGTTTCTGTCTGTCTGCCTGTTTGTCTGAGTCTCCACATGCCCATGTGTGTTCCCAGTGCCTTGTCAACTGTTCTCTGTATCTGTTTGTATTGCATAACTTGTTTGCCGACCTTTTCTTTCTATGTATTTGTTTAGCCTGACTGTTAGTGTGTTAATGGTCTGTGTGGTATAACCATATAAGAATTGTTTGTTTATATATACGACACATTTAAATGCCTGTTTAAGGCTGCATGCTGCTCTATATTTAGCACTGTGGAAAACCTGTCCATAGCTCAGATTACAGAGGAAATTATGTCCTTTATCTCAGTGATTGAGCATAAATGGGTTATATTACCAGGCTGATTTGACAATAATTGTTGTTTATCAATACTGCATTACAGGTAGCTGTGTGTCTGTCTTTCTGTCTATACATTCACCAATCAACTACAACATTAAAACCACCCTGCCTGATATTGTGCAGGTTCCCCTTGTGCAGCCAAAGCAGCGGTGATCCGTAGAGGCGTGGTCATAAGACCTTCAGGGTGTGTCCTGTGGTGTCTGACACAGAGACATATTTTGGGTCTGCCTGTTTGTCTTGTAGCTTGTTGAACCCACTGTACATAGTAGTGTTTAGTCAAGGAATCAACACTGTCAAAATTGAATGTTTAATTAGCAGATGTTCCACTTGTTCTTCAAATGTATGCAGTATTGTATCTTACCAAAAGCCCAAAGCTGCCACCTGACTGCCTGTAGGATTGGATCAATAGCGGTATTCTTACAGAGTGTATATCTGTTCTGAGACATTCGACCTATCTCTGCCATTGTTGCTCGTGGAAGAGTTACCGCTGCTATCATGCTGAACACTGGGTCATATTGGATGTTATATCTGAAGACTTCTGTGACCTGATAGAAGACAAAGACCTTACAGCTATGTGGATGCTATTGGAAGTGACACACAACATGAAATTGAGGACCAAGCTTAAATTGATAAGGGAAAAAGACTTCCAGCACAGCATGATGAATGTGGGATCTAATCCTAATGTTTTTGGAGTGTTTTCTATAATAGTGTGTTCTCTCCTCACAGGCCAGTACTGGAGCCCCTTGCCCAGTGGGACAGTCCCATGCAGGTGAAGTTATCCTGCTGGAAGTCCGGCTTGAACACTCTGCTGGTGGAGCTGCTCCCCTGGGCCCTGCTGGCCAACCACTCCCAGTGGGACCTCTGGCTTTTTGAGGGAGAGACCATCGTGCTTCAGATACCAGCCGGCAAAGTCATTGTTCCACCCAACTTTAAGGTAGGGATCCGCTGCAGAGACCGAGATATCCCTACTTTTAGTTCCAAGCTCTGAAAAAATGCTAGATCCTACATTCCCCATAATGCAAATTCATAGCGTCTTTCCTTAGACTTCCTAAGACTGGGAGATTTTACGATTTTAGACAACTAAAATTGTAAAATGTTTTACAAACTGCATGCCTTCAAGTTTGTAATGCAGACTTTCTGCCAAGACTTGTACTCTTCAAATCCAAATTGAGATAATGATGTCATCAGGGTAATTTTCTCAGAGATTAAAAATGACCCTCCACAGCAACAGAAGACTGGTTTCACGGACAGAACAGTACCCCTCGAGACAGATAATCTACATTTAATTTGTAAAAGTATATATTGAAAAAAACGTAATTTTCTCATTCCACTAACACGTTTTCATATGATCCTTACATAGCATTGGCTATGGTATATCAAAGGCTCATATTACATGAATGTCAACTTTCAAATGTATGCCATCAGGTCTAAAGTTTAGTATTGGCAAAGAAGCTTTGCCTGTAATAGTAATTCTGATTCTGAGAGACATTAATGGACCGCATGCTTTCCAAATTTTCGTCATGCATGATCTATAACGATCTTCCTACTGCACTGAAGATATACTTTGTTTTCAGATTAAGACCTACAAGTCTGTCTTTTCGTTGCATGACGGCCTTCATTATGAAACCGTCTCTTTTCAGTTTCGACTAATAAGCGCAAAACCTTAGCTCATTCACCAGAACTGCATTACTACAATATTCCCTGCTTGACTCTTTATCTGCAGCCAAGCTCTGTCATTGTATACTGTAGGCATGTCTTCACACTGGCTTCTGAGATCAGAAGAAGAGGACTGCAGATGGTTTTCCCCCTGTGGAACACAACACAGATTTTTCTACCACTAACACAGAGCTAAGCGGGAAGGCAGCATATCAAAGAACAAATGCTGATACGGTTCAGCACAAAGAAACAAATAAGAAAAGTTGTAAATATGTAATAGCCTGTGAAATGGAAACAAATAATGTTTCCATAGCACCCTGCATTTCAACATGGCACGGCAAATGGAGAGGAGATTTTGTTTCCACTGCAATAGTTTTCGACTTGATGGGTTTATGTGAGAAGGTTGATGTTTGAGCGGCATGTTTCATAATGCTGCTGAGCTGCGTGGCCAAATTAACAATCAGTGTGTCGCTCAAGCATCTGTGGGGCACATAAAGAGTGTTCTCCTGACAAAGCCAGCACTAATGGGAGTTAAATGCCGCTCAGTTCCAGGACTATTTGAAAAGCTATGCAGGGAACATGGACACTGTCAGAAACACTGTGCTCAGTGGTTGGTAATGAAGCCACAGCAGAGACTCGAGCATGTGACTGTTTCCAAAATGCAATCAAATACAGTCAATTTAAATAAGAACTTTTCTCCGACATGACTGATATTGGTTTCATTTTCTGTCTAATTTTGCATCTGATTGCCTCCCATCCTCGCCCTCTCATTGTTCCTCTTCTCTCCCCCGTCCATGCCCTCTTGTCCCCCCACCCTCCAGGAGGCCTTCCAGATTGGCATCTACTGGGCCCACACTAACACCGTCCACAAGTCTACAGCACTGAAACTGGTCCATGACCTGACATCTCCTCGATGGAAGGAGGGATCAGGTTCAGAGGTGGTCACTCTGGATGAGGAGGGATACGTGGAGGCTGACATCACCCTGGGAGCCTTCCCCGGTAGGCAGAAGGTGAGAGAAACAATGGTAACACATTAAAGCCTGGCACGATTTCTATCTGCTTTCATGTCTCCATTATAGAAGAAATTAATAGATAATCTCACATTTCTTCCTGTGTTGTGGGAAGTTGCTGCTTTGAGCAAAATGCAAAAAAAGATCTGGTAGTCTCTGACAGTGCTGCCACCAACAAAACCACTTGGAAACCCCAAAGTTGTTTTTTACCATTCATAGCTAACGTTTTTGTGTCTGTTGTTTCCTCTGTAGCTGTGTCAGTTCTGCGTGTCGTCTGTGGTACGACACGGCATCCAGATCCTGCAGATAGAGGACAGAACGATTCTTGTCAACAACACTCCTTACATGATCCAGTACAGGCCTCTGTTGACTGACCATGCACTGGGAACTGATGACCAGGTAATGTGCAAAGACTAAATGTTACACACACACTCTCTCCTCTCTTTGTGCACTGAGCTGAACTGAATCACACTCTGTTTTCAAACTTTATGCACGCAAACATGCAATAAGTAAACCTCAGTAGCGTGACTCAAAGGCAGTTTCACAAGAGTACAGAGGATTTCTTCTTTGACTTAATGAAAAAATGTCAATCATGTCAACTCTGGGCTATTTTTGTACATGGCAAAATATGGGATGCACAAATACAGAATCTACTTGTACGCATCTTTCTCCACCTTCATTTAAACATGCAAAAACAGCTGTTTGTGCTGGCATACTGCTAGAACATATAAGAAGTTTCAGGCTAAACAAGGTTAACATTTCATTCATCGCAACGCCCAGTCTCTAAGTCCCACCAGCTTAACTGTCAGCTGCAGCTCTCAATAAAACTGTGAAATAATGTAAATCATGCACCCATAGCTCCAATTCCTCACTGCTACCTCATAACCATAAGGCCTGTGTGTGCGCATGGTTCTGCAGCATGTCTGTCCTTTCTGTTTTCTGAAGCTTCACACATGCACTGTATTCCCTATGCACATTACTCACACACATCCAGCACGGCACTGCCACACATACACATGCTGTAGCTCAGATGCAGTAAGCCGTTTTCCATCAGATCATGTTGCTCTCCTTCTCTTCCCTCGACCGTTCTCACCATGTGGCAATGGCACTTCATAGGGACATTAGACAAACAACCAGAATTGGATGCAGGTTTCCCTTCTCGCTTTCATCTGCTGCTTGTTCCCAAAAGAGACCAACAATGTAGTGATGTCATTTAACAAGCCTTCAGACCCTCTTAAAGAAGGATGGCAGAGCTTGCCAGTTGCCACTAATTGACTGAAAAAACCTTTAAAAAAAAAAAGTGAGCTTAAAAAAACTAAATAGCGGGCGATGGGCTTAACAATAACACAGACCACAAACAAGGCTAGGAATTCCTTTCTAGTCGGTCTATTCATCATGCTTAGTGCCTAATCCCTGTAGTCTTCAACTACTTGCTGCTCACTGGCTGCTAAACCAGCACAGCAGGGCTTCTCTGCTACCAATTTAGCGCTAAGCTCAGTGGGAGAAAGAAGAGAGTACAATAACAATGTGGTTTTACCACGTATCTTTGGTTGTAATGACTTGCATCTTGTTGCTCTCTTTCTTTTCTTTCCTCTGGGCCTTCATGTCTCATCTCATATCCCTATTGTGTTGTGACGTTTGTCCACTTGCCTCCTTTTATTCTCATTTGGTCCCCTCACCACCTTTCTTTTTTGGCCTTTTCTCTTTTTTGTCTGTATTTATCCTGATTTTCCCTCTGCTCCTCTTTATTTTTCCTCTCTGCTCCTACTTTTCTGTCACCTCCACCTCCACTCCTCTTGTCATGGTCTCCTGTTCATCTCCTCCCTCTTGTTACTTCCTCTCTTCTCCTCTCCTCTCATCAGGCCTGTGAGATACCTGAGACAGCAGTATTCAGCCTGGCACCCTCTGAAGAATCGTCTGTGGCCAAACCGTGCTCTGTTCCATGCTGGGACCTCCTCCAAACCAGCGTCCAGGGAATGGTGGAGTTCCCTGTGTCGCTCAGACAAATGCTCTTCAGCTTGTTCCCCAGACCTGACAATGGAGTTGGATCTGCAGAGTGGAGCCTCCCCGCTCCCGTTCGACCAGACTTCCCCAGGCAGAGTCTGTCTGTTCCTGAGGAGGCTGACTCTGGGGGTGGCCTGAGCAGCAGGTGGGTGAAGCAGAGCATGTGTGGCTTGCTGGCTGTGACAGTCCATTTAGAGCTGGGTACCGAACCCCCGGCTGGCACATGACATAAAGCGAGGAGGTACTGTTGCTGGTCACAGCTAGTTAATTACTGCAGATGAAGCAAAAAGAGAAGTTCCCTCAACATTTCCACTGTCAGTCTCTCTGCCTGCCGCGTGCAATTGATCTCTCTCAGCTCATTGTATGTCTCTCTTTTTTTTGCTCTTTCCTTCTTTCTCTCTTTCTTTTCTTTTGTTTTTTTAGCTTAATTTATAATCCCCAATGAAAAGCTTTTTCATCCTTTTATCACCAAACACAGGTTACATGCAGTACATAGGCCAATGAGCATGTATTTTTCCTCTGATACATCACTGTGTTCTGCTGTTTGACTGGCCAGCTTAACTCTCATTTACTGTGTTTAAATGTAACATGTGCACCAAAACACAGACAGTGTGACTACTCCTGGCTTCAGTTAGGTCTCTCCCCGTGGATGCCCCTCAGAGATTTGCGAATGGACATAGCAGTAATGTGACGTTTGACATGTTAGTGGGCGTGTGTGCGGCTAGAAAGGGTTGGGATATAATCTGTCTGTGGACAGTTTATTTATGGGGTTGTTTATGTTTAATTTGTCTTCTGCAGAGGGCTAGTACTGACATATCAAGAACACCTTGGGGTGACATACATCATTCTGAATGAGGACCCCTCTCCTCGCATGCTGATCCACAACAAGTGTCCTATCCCACTGCTGCTAAAGGAAACTGTCAAAGGTAGGAGGGAACGAGTGGACTATTCATCACTCTCCTCTTCAATCATCTCATACTACTATGCTATTTATACTACTAGGTTTTGCTACCTGCCTCTTATCTTTTCATATCTTCAATAGAAACTCCAAGGACTGAGGTGTACTGCCGTCCTCTGCCTGCTAACTGCTCCCTGCACCATGAGCTCTACCACCACTTTTCCAGTTTCCCTGAGTGCCGGCAGAAAGAGATGCTGCCCACGCTGCTGTTGAAAACCACCTCAGACCACAGCTCCCCCGACTGGACTGACCCCATAGATATCAACTGCCCCGGCACTCAGGTATAAGCGTACAAAAACTCCCGATTCCCCAAAAAGTTGGGATCCTGTGTAAAATGTAAGAAAAACTGAAAGCAATCATTTGATAGGGGGACTGTGTTTACAGACACCAGTTTTACCAAGTGTTCCTGAGCCCATGTAGGATAATCCACAATCAGGTCATGATACTATCACCTGTTTCCAACGAACCTGTTTGCCTGTGGAATGTTCCAAACAGGTGTTTTTAGAGCATTCCACACCTTTTTTGTTGTTAGAGAAGCGTTATTGGCATCAAAGTAAATTAAACATATATTTACAAAAGTCAATGATGTTGGTCAGCGAAACATTTGATATATGGTCTTTCAACTTTTTTCAGCAGAGTATAAGTCACAAAGGATGAACAAATGATCTCATTATATGTTTTTAATGCAACTTTTCTCAGAATTGGCTTTGTAGATCGTGACGTATAAAGGTTAGCATAGCGTCTCAGGTGTAAGGGGATTTCGCACCTTTCAGCACTAAATATACAGTATATTTCCTATTTGATTTTAGTGAGTTAGTGTGGGAGTATAAAACTTTTTAAGACAAATCTCATCTGCACTCAAGTCTCACAGGCTTACTTACTAAACGATGTAGATTAAAGAACTCATTATCACTGCTATTGGCAGTTAGGTGGAGCCCAAGTTCATGATAATTTAATAACAACCATGATAAATAATAACTGATGTTTTTAATTAGCTTACTAATAACAACCAGATACATGATGATCCCCGTTGACTCTGATTTTCTCTTCATATCTTCCTCCAGAAAATGTGTTCCACCCTGCACGGTATGATTGCGTGTGCCCCCACGAGTATTAAATAGCCAGCTAGCCAGTATTGTTAGTTTGCTCAGTGTAGTAGTGTGGGGTTAGCGACATGTGAGGGAGCCATGTCTATATTGTTTGGTGTTGTGTCTAGCCAGCCGCAGGTTGGGGTTGAGGTTGAGGCTGTCTATCTCTAGTTACTGTGAGGTCTGAGTCTGACCTCTGTGGTCGGGGTGAGAGGTCAAAGGTCAGACTTGTTTTGACTGCTCAGCGAAGCGTTCAGGCGGGATCTGCTTCCCTTCGTCACATGCTCATGCAGTGCTGAGCGTTCTGAACCTGGAGCTGTGGAGGTTAAACTCAGACACATGTATGCTCTGAAACACTCACACACACATACGAAGAACACTGAATAGAGGCTGAACTGTGAATCTGTGAATAGTCTGTCCTCCTCAAAGTTTATTTAAGGTAAAAATGAGCATGTGCCATAGATAATGTATTGATATACCTCACCACACATCTGTATTATGTCGTTGCTCAGGTGGTGTTCCTGCCAGGCTTTGGCTGTCTCTACATAGATGTGGCGTATGAGAAAGGCACCCTGGTTCTGTCTCTGGCACCAGAGGGCAGCATGGACGCTGTAATCAACCAGCACAACAGGTATGTGTGCACAGGAACCACAAGAAATCATCCATGTATTTTGTTCTTCCTGAACCTTGAGGTATCTACCCAAGTGCCCTTTACTGTGTTCTCTTCAAATTGCTTTATGATTATTGTTAACAGCAATGTTTTCATGCAGTAGTTGTTACTTGACTCCAAGAACCAGTCATTGTTTTCACCACAGGAGGGCAATAAACCCTCAGTGTTGTCTTGAGTGAAATTAGTACAGTAGAACATGCTATTACAGCTTTATTCCATTACATCAACACACAGCTGCCTTGTCATTTTGTAAAACAGGAAATTAACATAATCACATATTAGGTGGATGTAAACAGATTACATCATTTACTGGTCCCCCTTTTGTGCTCCACAAAGCATCTGAATCATAAGATTTAAGCTGTGTTTACAGGGTGCCTGCAGGTCATTAAAAAGTCTTGAATTCAGTTATATTCAATACTATTATTTAATTTCAGTCATTAAATCTCAAAGCTGTGTTTGTGAGGTCTGATATGCCACAAACATTTGTTCAACTTCTTCTTTTTTTTTCACCAGAATGAGTCTCACTCTTCTGTGTGGATACTGTCTTTTGACTTGATACATGCACTTCTCATTTGGTAAAATTCAGATAAACTTAACTCACTATAGTTACCTACTATAAAGCCTTCCTCTGCAATGGACATCTGTTCACAGCATACATTTATACTTACCTGCATTACTTGAATAAGAAAAGATCAGTTGTTCATTTGTTTCAAAATGATCTTGAGAAAGTCTTAGTTAGTGTTAAGTTAGTAAGTGTCTGATACCTGTAGATGTGCTGGTGTAAGATGTCCTCTTGCTTATAACGCTTATGAAGGGCATTTAAACATATGATGGGGTTTTTTTCAGGTCGTTTAAGCTGTCCTGTAGAGTCCTCCTCAGTGAAGCCAGTGTGGTATTGAGTGATGACATCACGAGCCCCTCCAGTCCAGTGGAGCTGCTGAGACTCACGCTGACCAAGCTGCTCCTCAGCCTGGCTCCAGCACCCACCTTCCTGCCGCCGGAGCTAGCAGCTGACCCCAGCTTGGACGCAGCACCCATCTCCGCTCTGATGCCTGATGCCTGCCTGATCGAGCTCTGCTGCTCCAGTCTGCAAGTAGACAACCAGCTGTACAATCGAGCAAGTTTCCACTTCCCTGTGCTGCTGTGCCAGGATCAGAGAGGGGGAGCTGATCCCGGGGGTCCGTGGAGCAGAGACGCTACCCCAACCCAGTCTCCTGAAGCCCTGGAGGAGTTCAAACGCTCCTGTTTCCTGCAGCTGAGGATGCTCCTGTCTGGAGACGGATGCACTGTGGAGGAGGTTGGATCCATTTTTCTGTCTTTGTATCTCCATTTTCTTTCTTGCAGCAGGCATTCCAAATTGACTAGTGCTGTAGGCGCTACTTCTGTGACTCCTGCAAGCTCATTGTACACCATCGAGACCAAGACAGAAACCATCTAAACACCAAAGAAAGTTAAATATCTGGAATTATGTAATACATAGCCACATAGAAACCTGACTGGTTAATTAGCAACATACTAGCATAACGTATTGGTCATTCGAATTAATATTGATCACAAAAGGTAATATTTTTTTAGTTAATTAAATAACAGTCTAGCACACTGGTGATCCTGCAGCAAATTGGTGCATTTTTGCTCTTGTCAATGAGGACAGAACTCCTTCGACACTGAAATGCTCTCCACCTCTTAAAGACAAAGATTTATTGCTGTGTCAAGGTCTGTTTATTCCCTTTACAACAACTGTGTGCTTTTCTCCTCAGGTCACCTTTCAGCTCCAACCTGCCAGAGTCTACCTTGAAGACACCTTTGTTTACTACATTAGGACCCTGTTTAACACCTACATCCCTGACAGTGCCATGGCCTCAGCCTCGGCAGAGACCCGGAGGAGTAGGAAGCCCAGATCAGCCTCAGTCCTGCCTGAACAGGTGCACTGTTCAGAATTATTTTATTTATGTGCTGATTCAGCTGTTTGTCATTACTCTCATAAGTAGTTGATTAATCTTTTTGTATTTCCTCGCTCTCTGGCAAAAAAATCCCTCTCCTACCTCCGGCCCATTAAAAACTCTGCTGCCAGGATTTCAACTCTGGCTAGGAAACCTGACCACATTACATCTATCCTGGCCTCCTTATGCTGGCTACCTGTTGCTTTTAGAATTGATCTTGATTTTATTGATTACTTACCCTGAGAAGCCTTGCTCCGAGTTATTTTACAGATCTTGTATTGCCCTATTTCATTTCATCAGATACATCATTCCTGGTTGTTCCAAGGTCTAGATTAATACACAAAGGTGATAGAGCATTTGCAGTCAGAGTCCCTCAACTTTGGAATGACCTGCCTGATGGGAATAAGGCTGCAAACTCAATCTTGACCTTTAAACTACTTTTGAAAAACAACTTTTTAAAAATGCTTTTTGGTGATTTTATTTGCTTTATGACATTCAGTTCTACTCCCTTTGTGTTTTATGTTTAGCCTTTATAACTTTTAGCTTGTTTTATTTGCTTTTTGCTTTAATCAGTTATGTTTTTATTGTAAAGTTGATCCTAAAACTAGTACATTTCCTCCAGGTGCTTCAGTCGGTGCAGGCGTTGGTGCATCCTGTGCGGCTACAGAAGCTGACCATCCAGCCAGTCAACCTGTTGGTCAGCATCCATGCCTCGCTGAAGCTGTACATCGCTTCAGACCACACTCCGCTCTCCTTCTCCCTGTTTGAGAGGGGGCCTCTGTGCACCACGGCCAGGCAGCTGGTCCATGCTCTGGCCATGCACTATGCTGCCGGAGCCCTCTTCAGAGCCGGTAGGTACTGAATGGAGGGAGTCGCACTCATGCAGTGAAACAGAATCACAATCGGTCAGGGTTACACTCGTATGCACTTAGTTTAGGCCAACGTGGACAGAAGAATAGCAGGATTTCTGCTCAAGTGAGAAATTCCACCGTCTATTCTCACCGAGGCTAGACTTGAGCCTTAAATTGATTGCACCCAAGGGCTCACATTGGTTTGTGAAAGAAAGTGCTGTAAAACTTAAGAGCTCAAAGAAGCGAAATCTGAATCGCCAGAGGCTCAAAAAAAGATTTAGATTCTCTCATTGTCTTGATTAACTGTTTGATTTTAAGGTTAGACTGATGACTCGTTATATATCAGGCTTATCAGGCCCTATTAAGGCTCTGTGCCTCCTCCTGTGTTGTCCTCCTGTCTAGTCAAAGCCTCCACACATGTTCTGATTTAACCCAGTAATTTCCACATCAGAAATCACCGTTCAGTGTGGACACTTCCTTCCCGCTGTCTCTCGTTAGAGCCCTCATTTCTGCTCGTATTTCAACACGTCACCTCACCGCGCTCTCCCCATCCTGAGTCATCATGGAGTGAGGGGCACTGGGAAGCAATGCATTCTGGGACTGATTAGGACTAGGATGTACAGGACTACGACCACACGTACACCCACAGGCGTAAAACCACGCACATACACATGCAAAGACTTAAGAACATATGGATATTTACAGGCGTACGCTCACTATGCATACACTCCTGTGTGTGTGTGTGTGTGTGTGTGTGTGTGTGTGTGTGTGTGTGTGTGTGTGTGTGTGTGTGTGTGTGTGTGTGTGTGTGTGTGTGTGTGTGTGTGTGTGTGTGTGTGTTAAAAAGCATGACTCAGCCCTGTAAACATCAGCTCCTGTCAGGACTATGCGCTTTACCAAAACCACAGCCGGGAGAGAATATGAAGCAGAAACGACCACTAGGCCCCACTGGAGTTGGTTTCCTACCATTAGAGTCCATCAGTCAAGTGCAAATTGACAGAGAATAAGAGCAGAGCGGGCTCTGGCATCTCGAAAAATGGCTATTTGATTTTTGTGATGCAATTGTCAGTGCATAAATATCAATGAGCCATGCCATCTGAAGGGGACTCTATGGTTGAATGAGAGAAGTGAGATAGTAGGAGGCTGTAAATCTCACTGTGGCATGTATGATTTCATACAGGAGTGTGTACGTCTGTGTGCGTGAGTGTATGTGTGTATATGTGTGCACGCATTTGTGAATCTTAGAATAATTCCAATTCAATGAACACAACGCTCAACATATAATCGTGATGAAATAACATTTTGTAAGGTCCTCTGTAAAATGTTTAGGTTGGGAGAGCCTCCCACTCTAAACTGCTTTTGGCGAGCAGAGGAGAGTGAAAGTGAGTTTGCTCATGGGGCTTGTACGCTTAATGTTCCTCCGAAGAGCAGGTGTCTGTTTCTGTTGAGAACAAAACTCATTCTGGCCGTCTAAAAAAATGGTTGTGGGATTATGAAGTATGTTCTGAAAGTTGTGTGTTATAACACCATTTTGGCTCCCTCCAAAAATAATACAATTAAAGTTTATGTGTTTAAATATTTGCTTTCCGTCCAAGGTTTTCTTGTAAAGCTAAACTGAAAGAAAAAAAAACGTCCCAGAAAATCGAA
>CAEMYA010000014.1:2175262-2265296 GCA_903131615.1 Diplodus sargus | reverse complement strand
TTCTCAGCGGCCCTTCATCGTGAAAAGAAAAACAAATATTTTCAACACTACTTATTAATGTTCATGACTATGTTACATGACGTGACTGATTATAACACAACAATTATGATTTGTCTGTCTCAGGTTGGGTGGTGGGCTCTTTAGAGATCCTGGGCAGTCCTGCTAGTCTGGTGCGGAGCATCGGTAACGGTGTGTCCGACTTCTTCCGGCTGCCGTACGAGGGTCTGACCCGCGGGCCTGGAGCCTTCGTCAGTGGGGTGTCCAGAGGGACCACTTCTTTCGTCAAACACATCTCAAAAGGTAACGCTCATAAAGTTTTGTTAATTTTTTAAAATGTTCATCGTTGCAGACATTTATTTAAACCTTCTCTCAGACAGGTACAACACAAACAGTACTCGGGATCGACTGACATGTTTTTGATCTTTTTTCCATGGCCAATACCGATGATTAGTAATCGGGGAGATAAATAACTGATATATGAAACCGACATTTGCTGTTAAAATTTAAATCTTAGTGTATTGTATTTAGAATAAATACAGTTTACTCTAATATTGCACTTTTGAAGTACTTTACTTGAGTATAAACATTTTCTGCTGCTTACATTTACATTTACATTTAGGGCATTTAGCAGACACTTTTGTCCCAAGCAACTTTCAGTAAGTACATTTGTCACAAGAAAGAAGTCACAACATATCTAAATAAATAAACTAAAAAGAAAAAGAAAAGAAAAGAAAAGAAAATTGCAAGTATTTTTTACTCTCCAGTACATGTCACTGCGAATTGTGAACATTTAGTATGAGCATCTCAAATGTGTGTGTAGGCACACTGACGTCCATCACTAACTTGGCAACGAGCCTGGCAAGGAACATGGACCGACTGTCTCTGGATGAAGAGCACTACACCAGGCAGGAGGAGTGGAGACGGCAGCTACCAGAGAGCCTCGGAGACGGGCTGCGGCAGGGGCTGTCCCGACTCGGCATTAGCTTGTTAGGTATGTGAGGATGCGCTCACACACACGTCAACGCAGACTCAAATGCATCTCGTGCATTCATTATTTTTTCTCTTTAGCCTTTTGCAACATTACTCATAAGGCTTTTGGTCACACATTGCTGTTGTATGTTTGCCATCCCCCCTCTGAATTTTAGAATTTCTTTGAATTATCCATATCCTTTCCTGGTACTTCAACTCACTGTTTGACCTCACACTGTTCGTGTTTTTAGATGAGAAATCTCAAAAAAACATTGGATGTCAATACAATTGAGACTGAAGATTATCCAGATTTTTTTGAAAATCTGTTGAGCATTAAGAATCGTTACAAGTAATAAATCAACCCTAAATAGTACTATTATGTGCTAAACTCGCATTAAATATAGTTTATATAATTTTATGTTTTATTGCTTATCATCATCAAGCCCAATATAGGTTCTCTCTTTCCATACATATCACTGGATATGCGTTTCTTCTGCTGTCCATTGGCTTTGACTCAAAGAGGCACACACCCTGTGGTGTGCACAATTACAGAGAGCTATGAGACGGAGCAGTGGAGACAGCGCAGCAGGGACTCAATAAACACCCAGAGGCCAGTAAAACTCAAGTCTGTCTCATATCAGACTCAGAGACACACAGAGCATATTGACACTGAAACCAAACAGCTGCTCGCATCGCTCTGGGTTACAGTGGATTATAATTCCTAAAATGCGCTGTCAATTACAACATCTGCGGCATACATAAAATAAAAGGGTAGATATGTCCCTGCAAGTCCCATTTAGGACATGGATTCTGTTTGTCTGAGGCTATACCCCTTGTCTCACCAAAGTAAAATCACTAATTACTGTTTGGCGGCGAAAGATGTCTCTAATACTGTGTCCTTGGTTATTGTAATTGTAAGTGTCTCATTCCATATTTGACAAAACACAATAATAAAGAGCAACAACCATGCCTTGTTGTTGTAGGAGCAATTGCAGGCATAGTGGACCAGCCCATGCAGAACTTCCAAAGGAACTGGGAGATGCAGAGCTCAGCTGGTAGCAAGGCCAAAGGGGTCATCTCTGGAGTGGGGAAAGGCATTGTGGGGGTTTTCACCAAGCCCATCGGGGGAGCAGCTGAACTAGTGTCCCAGACTGGATACGGTGAGTTCAGGATGGTCTAAGATAACAGCATGTTGAAAGAATCCATCATTGTGTTTTCCTTTGTAGGGCTGTTTCACACGCTGTGTTGCAGGGCGTTTTTTTGTATAAAATCAGTGGCTGAAGTGCTTGTCATCAAATTTTGATTTGTTTTGGATATTATAATGACCTCCTTAATTTTCCTGTGTTTCACATACACACAAAACACAGTAAAATTAAAGCATAATTGGAGCATAATAATTGTTGTGACCGAGTCCAACATGACAAACCCATTTTGGATAACTTTCAGAACTTCAGGGGCCGAAAGCTAATACCTCCTTTATGTTGTCATGTTTGGCAACAATCTCCATTATTTTGTGGGGAAACACTGAGCAAAGAAAATGTGTTTGAAATGTTTGTTAATGTAACCTGAAGTCATTTGAGTTACATGTGCAAAAGAATGAAAAATGTCCTTAACTACACACAAGCACATTCTGACTGCCACACTGCAGTAAACTGAAGTGTAAAGAGAGATTTGGCCGTGCAGCAAGGTCTCAAGTTTACCACAACTCAACAAATAGGTGTCACGCACAACTTTCCAAGGAGCCCTAGGCAACAATATCGTAATAAACACATATATGAATTAGAGTTAGTGTGTCAGGAAGACCATAAATCCATCAGTGGATGGACAATCACTCCCCCTTACTGCTCTTGGCTCCAACCAGAAGCCAAGTGTTTATTAGACCAGGCTTTCAGTAGTGGAGGACCCAGAAGGACGGATGAAAGACCCCGTGACACACAAGCTCATATCCCTAATCATACACACACAAACACTTTTGTATACAGGCAGTCAGCCTATTTGGAATTTGAGTTTTATTGGGGGCAGAGGATAGGGTTGATGGGGAATGGGTCAGAGGGTGGTGTGTGTTTGTTGGCGCTAACAGGTCTTGGCTACAGCACATCAACAAGCAATGAGGTTCACAGCTCCGTGTAAGAGCAATGACTCCCCAGGTCCTGGCTCTGATCTGCCTGACCCTCTGAGCTCAGGACAACATGCACGCACACACACACACAACCTTAAGCATATGCATGTGGCGCCACGTCAACGCTCGCTGCAAGACACACCAACTTGCGTTAACATCGACACTCACTGACAGAACAAAACTCAGTCTGCCGGCTATAAATTCAGATCGACAGCACTGATTGGTGTCATAATTGTGTCACACTCCGTCCTGCCTTATGAAATCCGTGGATATACCTACACAGGGTTAAACACCCGCAAACACCCACACAGATTTGAGCAGCATTGCATAGTACCACTGCCGTGACATCATTAATGGATCCCACTGTGTTCTTTATGGCTCTGTTTTAAATCGTTGATGACTTCACTGGCTCGCTGCTGTTGCTGCTCTGCTGACAGCTAGAGTGGGATGAAGGAAAACTGACCACACGCACACGGGTTATGAACTCACACTGACATGTACACACAGAGCAATCCTAATCATGTGGTGGGGTTCTAACCAGAGTATCCGATGTATTCATATGTAGCATACTCACGCTAAGAGGAACTGTCTTTTTCCATCAAAGGTCTAATTCATCAGATTTTTAACGAGATTAAAATCTTCAGATGTGTTTTCTGTTCAGATCCATGTACATGATCCACAATAAGGTCAGACACAGAAGACAAAACTTCCCTGATAGTTACATTGACTGTCTTTGTTTGTGTCACCTCTAACAGGGATCCTTCACGGGGCAGGACTGTGGCAGCTTCCTAAACAACTTTATCTGCCCACAGAGGAGAAGTCGGCTGAAGCCCCAAACAGCCACCTTAAATATGTCTGGTATGACCCCCGGAGTCATTCATTTTTCCTGCAGGCTCCTTTACTTTTGTCCAGTTATTCGTTAAACGCGGGACACGTATACCCGCCTTTGCTTTACTTGGACTCGCTCCAGGATCTGCTGTTCTTTCTCTCTGCCTTACCTCTCATCATTTTTGCTGTCTTGTTTAAAAAAAAAAAAAAAACCTTGGAGGGTTCATTACCTACTTTCCATGAAAAAAAAAAAATCTGGAAAGATGTTTGACCTTGATCCCACACATGGTAGCCAGCCTGCCCTCCCTTGTTCTCATCGAGCCATGTTAAAAGGTTTTTATAAGCCCTCTGCCAAAGCCGCCAGCTAGAAATTGTTCTTGTTGTTTAACTGTGAGTCTATCCAGAGATGTTTCCCAGTGCCATCAGATCGAGGAGGAACACCGTCCTTTGTGTGTGTGCCGACACCGAGATGGTTTGGTGGTCAGGACCGACTCAGTTTACAAAGGTTGCGTGTTTCGCCAAGCAGAAGGTTACCTTTGGGTCCTGCATTGTAAAATCATGGCTTGAAGCAAGGCCGC
This sequence comes from Diplodus sargus, assembly GCA_903131615.1. Taxonomy (NCBI): domain Eukaryota; kingdom Metazoa; phylum Chordata; class Actinopteri; order Spariformes; family Sparidae; genus Diplodus; species Diplodus sargus. Next base: position 2,260,802 of record CAEMYA010000014.1, on the reverse strand, counting down.
ATCGACAGCACAGCATTACATCTGAGTGTTTCAAAGATTCCAGTATGCTCTCTCAAAGGAATTCTTAATATTATCATAAAAATTAATAAGAGGCCTCTGTCATGGTCAGGTTATCAGGAGCTGTACAAAAAGCATTTACGGCATTTTGTAATGAATTTTCCGCAATTTAGTTTGGTTTCCATAGCTATCAAACATTTACTTCTAATAGCAGTCAGCATCGACTGTCAACTGCCATGAGGAAAAAGGCCAAATGTGAGATGCAATATTTTTTCAGGGCATTACACTTTAGTTGTCATCACCCGAGGGGTTAGCAGTATGTTGTGCTAATGTTAGAGGAAGATAAAAATACATGAAAGCTGAGATAATGCTCCCCTGTGGTTTTATTCAAGCTGTGTTGCAGTCAAACTGGCTTCCATCAGGCGTCCATCAATTATTTTTACTACTACAGGTAGCACAGACACTTGAGGGGTCAGACTGTGTGAGCAGAGTAACACTGAACAGAACCAAAGTGTCCCTACTGTGGCTGCTGCAACATCTGCTCTGCAATTTAAACACCTGCCTTCCAAAGTAAACACTCTGTCAGAGAAACATGACTGAAGACTTCAGTTGCTGCACACGTATGTCTCTCTATAGAACGTGTGTGTAATAGGAACCACAGAGAGAACGTGGAGAAATGTAAATTACAGGATGTGTGTGAACACGTATGGTGGCTTGTTTGTGTGTGTTGAGGTTAGCTGGACACTTTGTGTGGTCTTGTGTTTATAGGGAAAGTGTTTATCTGAAGTAAGGAGGTCTGCCATTATATGAATGGGTACATACGCGCATAACCGACACATGCAGGACGTAATGGCATTGTTGCTTAAAGCACATGTGGTAATTAATCATAAAATTACATTGGCTTTATTTTTAATTAAAGTAAAATTATAAATAGTGTAATGTTCAAATGTGTCATAGCCTGTTTATAACATACATCCCTCTCTGCTCTCTGACCACAGGAAGATGCTCCAGTCTCTGGGTCGGCCGGAGCTCCACATGGCCCTGGAGGTGACCATTGTGAGTGGGTCAGGTCAGGAGCATGCCGGCTGTCTGCTCCTCACCTCTGAGGTTCTGTTTGTGGTCAGCCTCAGTGAGGACACCCAGCAACAGGCCTTCCCCATCACAGAGGTAACTGACAGGAAGTGTCCCACACACAAGGAATCTCATCAGGGTGTAAAACAGCTATTGTAAAAGGCTACCTTTCTGCTGATGTGCAGACAGTAAAGTGAATGTGAACTCTTGTGTTGTCTGCAGGTGGAGTGTCAGCAGGAGCCAGGACAGCAGGGCGAGCTCACCCTCACTTTACAGCAGCAGACAGTCACCAGCGACACAGAGGTGAGACTGAAACTAAGAGAAAGGAGCTGCATTGTACAAAACATTGATCAAAGACTAATGATGGTGTTGAATTTACACAGGCTGATTATTAGTATATTTAGCTCCACCTCTACATTTTTCTACTGAAGGGAGAGAAGCATTCATAGGAACTGGCAAATAAAAATGACACGTTCAATTATTTAACTTTCCGTGTGGTTGGAGATGAATTTAGCTGCTGTAGTGTTTGTTGGCATGACAACATACTTTTACAAAACACTCCATCAGGTGTCCTTGATGGCACATGATTGGACACCACCTGCAGAAGATTTAGATTCATTAGAACCAGTGTATTGTTAATCATCTGTCTGTCTGTCTGTCTTCCCTCAGGGTGACAGCATTCGTGAGCACCTGTCAGAACAGCAGTATCGGCGGCTGGTGGATTACGTGACGCGAGCCTCCCAGTTTCTCTCCCCCTCTGCTGCCTCTCTCCACCTGCAGCCCCCAGTGACACTCGCTGAGCCACCGCCCTCTGTCACCAAGTCTTACCGCTATCTGGTGGATCCCGCCTTCGCCAAGGTGTTTGTCAGCAAGTTCACCATGGTGAAGAATAAAGCCTTACGTGTTGGATTCCACTAATGTAGTAATAGAAAAAAAAGATCAGACCTTTTGCTCCAGTTTTAATTAAGCCTTAAAAAAAATCTTTGGATGCCCAATACTTTGGCTCTGAAAGGATAACTACCCATTTATGCAAAACACATCTGTTGAGCCAAAAGAAGAATTTATTTTCAAGTACATCTGGTCAGCCATGCCTTAGTCTTGTATTTGAAAGATGTTTTTGACTGATACAGTAAACTCATCATAGAGAAAATCAGACGTATTAGAATCAGTTTTAATAAGAGAAACACATATAGGTTCAGATATTTCAATGAGTAGATACTGTAGCAAACACTAAAAACTAATTGTTGCGTCAACTTTAACCTTCTTGGACCAACAGCGTGAGCTCTGTCAACTTCAAGTCTGAGCTCATTCAGGGTGAAACCGTCAGTGTTGCAGATACAAGTGCACAGCTAACAAGAGTCACTCTGACCTGTTACATTCAAAACAGTCTGTAACGTTTCACTCTGCAGAACGAGCTGTTGGTGTTTACATTTTCCATGTAGTGACTATGTCTCATGCCAATGTTAAGTGCAATATTATATACATGTTGATGGACGCTAGAGATACCAGCTGTCAACCAAAATGTTTTTATAGATGATGTAACTTACTTGTTTGACAATAACACTGAACTTTGTAACCTTACGTTGATGCCAACCCCTCATGATGCAGCCATGTGGTTATCGTTGCCTTTTATATTGTTGAACCACTTAAGTCTTTTGCCTTCAATGTATGTAAATGGTTAATATATTAATAGAGAAACATTTTTATTAAAATAATATTAAAAATAATGACTTGTTAATCTCTCGTTGTGTACTAACGATTGTGTACCAGAAAAAAATTAAGTCTGAAATCAACAAATATCAAGTACATGATGAATACACATATGCATCTAACTCAAACAGATGTATATGTTAGGCGTTTGTCACATGGGATTTAAGAAAACGTTCTTACATCATGCATAAACCCAGCCTCACCATCCAGATATCAGGGGCAGCTCTGTTCTCAGTTTTCACTCATCATGCTCCAGTAACGGCGTCAGTCATCCTCATCTGCTCGTGTCAAAGTTGTGCTGCATGAAGTCACTTCATACACGTTGGTTTCATTTCATGCCGCAGGCTTTTACACCCCCTGCAGTAACACGTGAGAGCCAGTTATGTCTGAGAGCAGAGAAAAAGCTTTGTGTGTGAGTGTCGTTTTTCTCTTTTCTGTTACCTGTTACACTGTTTACTCTCCGTTCTGGAGGAGTGGCGTGAGGGCCGCTGGCAGCTGAGGTTGCTGCTTGCTGACTTGACACTGCAGTCAGAAGAGGAGTCTGAAGAGACAGTCGAATGACACCATATAAAGCATCTGCTCGCACAGTCTCATGTATTGATGACTGCTGTTCGTACAGAGAATTAGAAGCAAATCAGTGATGATCTCCATCTGTGTTCCCTGACAGTATTCCTCCTCTGCACCATCCCATTAAAACACAATTTGCACTATGCCTCATTTCCTCATTCACTATAGGCTGTAACTAACTCTTGCGTTAGCATCACGCTTCATTTACATGTTCACACACTGTGTGCTTGGACTAATTCCTGCACAGAACATTGACACTTAATGGACAGGCTGAAGTGGATGTTTTGGCCAGAGTTCCACATAATGACAGTTTCTGACATGTGGAGGGGGGGTCGGTTCGACAATGCTTCAGGTTCCACTGCCAGGTAATATCAGAGCCGTGGAAATTCAGCCTGGATTTTACCGTGGGAACGGCTAGATGTCATTTCACTGTTATGGTTTCCCACATTTATTCTGACTAGTAGCACAGAGTTGTCAAAATCGTTGTTTGTGGGGGTCTTGGGAGACTTAGGGAGGTGTGTGTGCATGTGTGTGTACCTGAGGCTGTGGAGAGGGAGACTTCCAGCTGACTCTGTCTCCTCAGCAGCACCTCTTCTCTCTTCAGAGCTGCCATGTACTTGGAGTAGGACCACGACAACTGAGGGAACATTTCCAGAAATCCAGTTAAATCTAACCTGATTAGAAAAACGGTTCAATTAGAGGATCGAGTTTCTCTTTCCTAGTCTGTGGTTGGAACTGATGAGGCCTTGTTTGGGTTTCATGCTGTAATTGAGTTTTTCTTCATCACTGCAGTTTTTATTTTAATATCTTGTGCTCTCTGATAGTTATCAAAGGAAATCATTTGGTCTGGTTTGGCTCTTTTCATTTGATACATTTTACACAAACATCTACAGCTCTACATTCATAATGTTTCCCCATTAAGAGGACTGCTTCTTACTGGCTGTGTGGGAGTCAGCACTCTGCACTGTCTCCCCCGCTGCTGTTTTTCACCACTTCGCTTTTGTTCTTCCACCTCATCTTCATCATCAGTCTCTTCCTCCTCTCCAAAACTGGAGTCTGGCCTCTCCAGCTCTTCCTTTACAAAAGAGGTCAGACTTAACACAGCTGGTCTTTATCTCTCATTCATTGCCCTTTATTCCCTCAGTATTAACTGTTTACTCACCTGAGCCTTCCTCCTCTCGTCCTCCTCTTCCTCCTCCTCCTCTATTCTCCTCTGCCGCCGCACTCTGGCTCTATGTTTGACTCGTTTCGCCTGCAGTAGAGGAAGGAGTTGCTCATCTTGGACACTGCTGCTCAGTTCTTGAAACTCGGGCCAAAACTTCAGCAGTTCACTGAACACTGACATCTATGTACAGAGACACAGAACATACATGCAGCCCACATACTGGAAGAAATACAATATAAGCTCAACCTTTTAGACACACACAAAGACAGACAGTACCTGTGCCTCTCTGAAGATGTAAGGCCCCAGCTCACAGCGCTTCTCCAGAATGTGCTGGGCCTGTTCAGGAGGGATGTCTATCTGCAGGGCGGGGGGCATGGAGGAGTTAATGAAACAGTTAATGATGGTGGAGATCTTCTGCTGAATGGTGGCCTCATCGCTGTGGGAATGACAGAGGTCCTGCATACAGGAAGAGAGAAAATAAATGTTCCCACTGCTCCTGAAATGTTTGAGAGGGGTATTTCAGATATAAGAAGTTTTATTTTTGCCTTGACATATGACAGTTTTAGGGGTTAAAGACAGTGACAAATGCATTTTCTCAATCAGCTCCTTACTATAAATAATGCCAGCTTGTGCATGCAGAATATTAGTAACAGTTACTCTTATTTCACTTGAAATGTTTCTGAGTTCTTTGTGCTCTTTGTGCTCTTTGTGCTCTTTGTGCTCACTGCTTTGAAGTGGGCAGGGTTTACCAAGAAAAAGTCAATATCACGTACTTCTCTGAACCGGACCTGATGAAGCAGATTAGCTGAGTTTATGAGTGGTACAAAAATCTCTAGTTTATTAAGACAACTGCAACTTTGACTGTGGCTTTTTCGTGAATATGTTCTGAATACGTTTTCAGGGGCTTTAAGGTCAAGTGTAAAAATACCATCAGTGAACAAGAAGATTTCAGCATCTTCACAATGTGTCTTACAATTAAAGATTCTCTGCTCACATAATATGTCTCTCATTTCACTGGGAAGTCTATTCTCGGTGCATCAATGCAAACCTCTGATTTAAGTAACAATTAACATTATTTTATTCTGTGGGGAAAACTGAACAGTATGTTTTTTTTATTATTAGGTGATAGTGGAGAAAGCAGAAAGCAGATTGGCATAAAATAAAGGTGTCATTGCAGTTACACCATGTGACCCATCAGCACAATAACCTCTAGATATTCTTGCTCCTTTTACCTTATATCTCTGCACCTCCAGCCAGAAGAGCACATCATTTTCTAAGAAGTCTCCCCTCAGAGAGACAAAGTGCTGGAACTGCGTACAAGTGACGGGGTTGAATAGGATCCGCCGAAACAACAGAATCTCCTTGGAGGAGCTCATCCACAAGCCCTTTGCCTGCAAGGAAACACCGTAGAGGTACGTTTTAAGGACACTACGCAGCCAGTTTAGTTCATTCCGGGGAGACAAAATTCCCCCAGGGATAAATAAAATACATGTAATAACCTGCTCCAGTCTAAACATTATAACAAACTCGAAACCTTTCACATTTGTACAGCAGTAGAATCTGCAGTGAGCTCCTGAAGAATGGCAGTAAAGTTAATATGTGACCTCTGAGCTACAGTTTAAGCTCACAGACAACTGAGATAATGACACTCCTTTATTTAGAAAACCTGCTGTTTGCCAGTGATGAGATAATGAGCATAAGAGCAAGATGAGAGTCACAATCATGTATGAAAATTCCTTCCTGCAATCATCCTGCTCAGAATGTGAACTGTTCATGTTTTATATCTGCCATCTACTGTGGAGCTGAGATGAGAGGACAGAAACAGGGCTGTGTGGGAAAACACTCCAAACACTATTAAAGGAAGGTTAGTAATGCTGATGCTTTAATCTTATTTATCCTGGATCCAATTTGGGAAACTAACCACAAGGCCAAAATGGTGTTTGACAAAGCCAGTGCTCAAAGCCAAGTCATGAACTAAATCACACATGCTCTCAGGCCAGGAAATGCCTTATTTCTCTCCATTCAAAATATCCAGCTTCCCCAGAGGATTTTTCCTTACCTTCCAGGCTTCTCTCCTTTTTCTGCGTCGACGATAGACGTGCTGCGAGAGCCGGTCTGTTGCTTGGGGCTACCACACACACACACAGAGGTCAGAAGTCAGAAACTGAGTCAACTAGGTTTTACAGAGACACTGAACACCTCTCAAAACTCTCCGCTGTGCGCTCTTTGTTACTGGCAGTAACTAACTCCCCTCTTTCACCTTCCCTTAGTCTTTATCTCCTCCAACGTTATTCCTCCAATCTCCTCGCAGAGAAATCTGTAGTTCTCTGATGTCATCGCTCTACCACCCCCAGCTTCTCCAACCTCCTCTTCACCATCTTTTCCACCATTGACCTTCTCCAGTGTGTAATGCTAAACTCTGGCCGCATCTCATTACCTAATGAGAGGATCTGTGTGACCAAACATTGTAAACATGATAACATAATGATGCAGAGCAGCGGAATCTGTGGTTTACGTGTTACCACCTGAGGAGGCAACCTGAGAGATTGATGGCACAGTGACAGCGTTTAGTGGTTTCTCACATAGCAGAGCCACTAATGTGTGTCTGACTTTGTTACTTGGTCCACTCTCAATGCCTTTATACAGCAGGAACCAAATGTTATAACAGACTGGACAAGTACAGTCTGTAATAACATTTGATATATTGTATATATATATATTTGTGCAAGTAAGCAAGTCAGGGTTGACGGGGGAAAGTAAAAAAAAAAAGCAGTAAAAGTTATTATCTACTGAACCAAGTCTTAACACATTCAAGTCTTGGTGGTGTCTGACCTATAATGACTTGAGGTTTCACAGTCTCCCAGCATCCACTGCTGACACCATCATGGAAGTCTATTAGTTAACCGGCCGTGTGTTAATAATGACTCAATACAGCCCAATCAGACACAACAACAGAACACCGTGGAAGTTTGTTGTACATGTTGTCTTTTAAATTTGATTGGAGATTCATTAAGCTAGTACAATGATGAGTGTAAAAAAAAAACTGAATTATTTTCAAATGTAGGTTTAACAGTTCTTTCTTTAACCTTTACCTGATCTACACATGTACCCTTGGACAAAAAAACAAGTCAATATGAGTAAAAAAAAAAAAATGGACACAGCACCTTCATATTTACAAAATCTCTATCATGTAAATTTAAGAACTTTCTAACTGAAAAAAATCACTGCCTTTTTGGGAAATACCCTCATTGGCCTTCTTGCTGAGACTTAGATTAGGGGACTGATATTACTCTCAGGTCTGTCCATTAAATATAAGACCACATCCAGCAGCCAATAAGGTTATCATAGCATACAGGAGTGGACAGCTAGCCTGGCTCCATCCAAGTGAAGTGGTATCACGTAGCCGATCGAAAGTAAATCAATTGCCAATTATTTTGATAATCGATCAATTGTTTCAGTAACTCTTCAACCAGTAAGTCTTTTGGTGCTACCAACTTCCTAAATGTTATATGTCCCACTTTTCTTTGACATTTATGATAGCAAATGAAGAGTCATTGGGTTTTAGACTGCTGGGTGGAAAAAATAAGCAAAATAAAGATGTCACTTTGGGCTCTGGAAAAATAATGAGCAAATCTCAATTTTTTGACATTTTATAGACAAAAAAATAAAGTTTAATTGATTAATCATGAAAATAATTAGCAGATTAATCAATAATGAAAATCGCTAGCTGCAGCCCTAGCCCAAACAAAATCCACCTACTAGTACTTCTAAAGCTCATAATTAATGCATTATATCTTGTTTGTGCAATCTGCACAAAAGCCACAGTTGAAGTACTGGGAATATTTCTTGGCTGGGAACTTCCTAAAATCTTTGCCAGTTCCCTGGCCGCTGCTCAGAGCCAAGAAACAGTCAGGCATATAAAACCCCAACTTGTATAAAAACCTCAACATGTCATTTTTAAACTTTGGATTTGTACGGATTACAAACACAAGAAATAATATGTTACTAGTGAGCTTTAGAGATTCTGGTGGATGGATTTTGTTATCTTTGGCAAAATCAGGCTAGCCGTTTCCCTGGTTTCAGTCTTTATGCTAAGCTAAGCTAATTGAGCTGGATGTGGCTTTGTTTAATGCACAGACTTAAGCATGGTATCAGCAAATAAGCCTATTTCCCCAAAAATAAAGCTATATTTTTGTGCGTTATTAAAGGTGTAATTTGTAAGAAATGGCCAGAATTTAACAGGAGTGACATCCAGCAGCAGAGGAGCAGAAGAGAATCTGACATCAGTAGATGTGTTTTAGTGTGTTGGTTAGTGTTTTGGTGTGTTATACCTCATTTATGTAATGTTTGAATTAAGTGTCTTTGATGATGAGTTAACGAGACAATTAGGATCTCAAACTTGAATTCAGTGTACGGGTGTATTTTTCTGTCCAGCAAGTGAAATGGGTGTGAAAATGTGAATTTCTTTTGTTTACCTATAAGACTAAGACTTAGTAGCAAATGTGTCCCCTGCATAAATCTGAAACCAGCTGAAACTATGGGGGCTTTCAGACTTTCACCTCTTGAGGTACAAAGTGGTATAAGAGACAGGAAGGGCCAGGGCTAGCTGGCATGCTAACGTCAGTAGACATTTCCTCAACTAAAAATGTATGTCTTTGACATAACATCAACACTGTTGTATCTTCATACTCTAATGTAAGTTAAGTTTTTGAATACTGTGAACAAAAATTCTCACACATTTCTCCATCAAGTAATTTCTGTTGGAACATGATCAGTTAGCTTTTGTTTAGAACCAGGATGTCCACCTTTGGTTGGTTTCTCTGCCGCTGTGTGAACTCCACCGTGGACAGGAACAGAGGCAGCCAGTTTTCCTCAATGTGACTCCTGACAATGTCCTGGATCTCCACAACGACAGGGTTCGAGAGACAATCCAGCTTAAGACGCTCCAGCCCACCTGCCAAACGCAATATCTACACACATGCGCGCACACACGCGCACACACACACACGCACAACAAAATAAGCCAAATACAATCAAATCACAGTAGAGGCAGATGGTTGCATGTGTTTGATTTGAATGGTAAAGATGACTGAGTGTACATTTCTGTAGATTTGTATAAATCAACATGAAGAACAGATGAGGAGGTGGACGAACTCAGAAGAAAACTGCCCACAGTGGGAAACCCGACTGAAGACTCCTGACTCCTGCTGTGCCCTTCATCATTCCCACAATCCCTCTGTTCTCTTCATCTCCCGTCTGCTTTCTGTCTTAATACATCGATCTGGCCGTGTCTCCCTATTTATATCTCCTTTATATTTTCTCTCATCTCATTTTGCACGCACACAGGCGTGCATGCACATACACTCACACACACGCTTCAGAAATGAGAACCAGTCGTGGCACTGGAGTGGGAGTCAGTAGATGAAAGGAGGCCAATCTGTGACTGGATGACTGAGTGATTGAAAGAGTGAAGGGCCAAAGCAGTAAAGCTGTCAGTCTCTCTACATCGCTCACGCAGACAAGAACCAACACTGAGATGTAAGAGCTGCAGCCAGACCCAATCGTACAGAGTTAGAAGCACTAGAATTGGCGTCTTTATTAAAATCCACATAATCATTATTTTGATGGTATTTATGAGATGAAGATGACAAATGAGAAAGCTTGTGCACCAGAGTTATGTCAACAAGTAAACTATAGGGCTCTCTGTTAATGCTGCCTGGTTAAAGAACATTGAGGGTTCATCAGTGGCCATTACTGTAATATGTCCTCTAACAGTGATCTCCTACCAGTGTTAATTGTACCCAAGGGGTATGTAGGAAAATAGCTCAGCTACTTTGACAAAACCTCAACACTAAGCTAACAGAATGTTTGAACAATACTGCTTAAACTCAAATGGAGACCAAGAAGTAAATGTTCACATAGCTTGCTAAAAATAATGGATAAAATGTTGAAATGGATATTTAAAGTGCAATGATGTAACTTTTAAAGTAATTCTGGGGAAATTTCATTGATTGTTGAATTTCAGTCCCAGATCTTCAAATCCCAGCACTTTGAGTTAATGGTCTGATGCTTAAGACCAGATTTGATATTTGATTTTGATTGGTATTTGACAATCTGGGCATAAGACGGGTGTACCCCAACACTCACCCCAGCTCCCTGGAGAGGATAAGTAGGTTATAGATGGCTGATGGATATATGGAAAGAGACTCAACAATTATTATTAAAGCAGCAGTATGTAACTTTCTGCAGAAAGTTACATAATGCTGCACATGTTTGGAATTTGCCAAGTATCAGTCAGTAACACTAGTAAGTAGTGACAGATAAACAGCTGAGCTAGTTGACATTGGTCTCACTTGCCTATGTAAGTCACATTAACTAAGCACAAAAAATAAGGACATTTGTGTTGGGTAGATTATTTCTCTGTTGTAACAATTCTTCTTGGCAGTAAATTTATATCATTAGAAAGCCTTTTTATTTACCTTTTAAATGGTGCTACATTTCTAAGTAAAATGTATTTTGTGGGATGAGCAGCAGAGCTGAGTATGTTGGTTGCGCCCATGAAACAATTTCAAATCTTCTCTGCCAATTCTGTTTATTCTACTGCAGCTATTGATTCTTGTTTTGAGCTACTGGTACCCCCTGTGAGCATGGGCCCTGCTACAGTGGTCAGTTGATGTCTGCTCCAAGAATCGGCATGCCATGTTTGACTGATCTGGATAGGGCCTGATGGGTCAACTTCAAGCTGGTGTTCCGCAAAACCACGTTGCAGCATTAGTTGGAGTAAGCCCTAGTACCGTCTACAAACTGAAGGCCATTTCCATATATCAGGGGATGTCAGAGACAGGCCGCAAAGTGGGTGTCCCAAGAAGACATCACCCCGAGAAGACCGTTTCCTCACCTTGTCAGCACTTTGAAACCGTAGGCAGTCTTCTACAGATTTGTAGTCAAGGTTTGCAGGACAATATGGCCTGTGGTTTTCCACCCAGACAATCTTGAACAGACTGCACGCAGCCAATCTCCAGTCTCATAGGGCTGCCAGGAGGCCTACCATGACTGCACTTCACTGTCAAGCCCATTTGCGCTGGTGTCGGCAACACGTGCACTGGATCCTGAACATGTGGAGGAACATTATGTTCAGTGATTCTGTGATGTTCCAGATTTTGCCTACGGCAGCTGGATCATAAGGCCGATGTGTGGAGGAGACGCGGAGAATGCTATGCTGATTGCTGCACCAGTAGAGTAACATCTTTTGGTGGCGGCAGTGTGATGGTGTGGGGCAGCATCTCCCTCACTGGAAAAATAAAGCTTGTCATCATTGGAGGGATTCTCAATGCAGAGAGTTACCGAGATGAGATTCTGCAACCAGTGGCAATCCCATATGGAGTTTCTCAGAGACTACATCCAGAATTTGAGAGTGGAGAGGATGGGATGGCCTGCTAGCAGTCCTGACCTCAACCCCATTGAACACTTGTAGGATCAGCTTGGGTGTACTGTCCATGCCAGAGTGACCAACACAACCACGTTGCCTGACTTGCCACAAATGCTGTTTGAAGAATGGGATGCCATCCCACAGCAGTGTGTAACCAGGCTGCTGACCAGCATGAGGAGGAGGTGCCAGGCAGTTGTGGCTGTGTATGGTTCTTCAACACACTACTGAGGCTCCTGCTTGTGAAATTAATAAATTATTAAATCGTCAATGTCTTGTTTCTTCAGACTTCAATCATGTAATACATCGAACAACACCAAACAAGAGTCAATAGCATCTACCAAACACACATTTCCTTACTTTTTGTGCTATGTTAGAAACATCAGTATCAAATTGAGACTGTTTCATGACCAGTTTGAAGTTTGTAGTTTTGCAGTTAAAATGACGTAAATAAACACATTTGGTACATTGTACCAAACAGTGATGTTAATGAATGAGGTGCTGGAGTTTAAGAGTGTCCTATAACTCATGTTAAAATGGCACTCTTCTATTTGACAGTAAAGTGAACACAGCATAGCAATCATCTTGGCTTTCACAAAAGAGAAAATCCATCTCACTGCTCAGTGTCTCATCTACTCATCCTAACTCTACACAGCGTGCCCTCCTAGAATCCAGAAAACTAATATCAGACTATAAATGTCAGGAGAGATTTCATCCTACTGTCATTGTTACTGGAGCTGATCTTCTTTATCTTTCTAGATCCAAACCACTCTCCTCTTGTTTTAATTCTAACCATGTCCTCTCATCCCCCGTTTCCCACCGACACCCTGCTGTCAGAGCTGTCGGCATGAAGTCTGCAGGATGCCAAAGAAGGGAGCTTTTTTTTGCACCTGTCTGTCTAATGCTTTCTCAGAAAGTTGACAAATATTCAGTTTAAACAGCGTTGTCACTATGCCAAGAGGGGAACACTGGAAAACAACACTGAACATGTTTTGAATCCATGTGACGTACATCATTCTGTTGTTCTGATGTGGCGGGGCTGTCAGAGCCAAAGAAGTACTTCCTGTCGAGGTATTTGGTTGCAATGTGAGACGACCTCTCATGTCTGACAGCTTTCTCCTTCTGAGGAGTCCTCCTGTACTGCTCCAGATCCAACCAGCAGGTCAGATGAATACTGAGCAGAAACACATGTTTCAATGTCATTTTCACAATAACTGTGGTGTATTGTATGCATCCTGAAAATAATAGCCCATACATTCTGTGCATGTTCATACAGCCTTGTGACATAGTAAATCTATTGTACATACATATTTAGGTAAAGTGGAGGACATAAATCTAAACAGAGAGCAAAAATGTGATACAAAAACTGAGTAGTTACACAACTCACCTGGCATCCTGATTCTGTAGGAAAGACATAAAGTGCCCGATCTCATGGCGGTGACGAAGTAAGGAACCTAGACGGTAACCTTGGTATTTTGGAGACACTTTGGACCAAGAATCAGACACCCGGGAGCCCCTCAGGAGGGGAGTGGAAGTTGTAGCAGAAAAGGGAAATGCCACATTCCCACACTGCTTCTCCTGTAGAATAGATACAGCAGCAGGAGGGAGTGAATAAGTGATGGAAATGAAGAGATGGAACAGGAAAGAGAAAAAAAGGTATGGTATAAAACTCTGAGTGGTTATTTTTTCCCATATCACATCATGCCTTAGCCATGCCAAGCTTTTAGTCTTGGAACAATAGATAACGTCATTTTTACCAAGCAATATATAAATACTGGAAAGAGACCATATTCACATTAATATTTACATTAGCTGGTTCATTCTCACAGGTGTGTGCTTATTGGCTATTAACTGAGTACCAACATTTTATAAATCAGTGGAACTTGTGGATGCTGGCTGACCTGTTTCAGTCTCTCCGCTGATTCCTCATACAGACTTTGGAGTTCTCTGTATTCCTGACTGTCGACACAGCGCACCTTCTCTTGCACACACACCTACATGCACACACATACATACACAAAAAATCACTTCTGTGCTGCAAAGTTAGTGGGGCAATCTATTTTTTGTTACGTTTTGAATCAATTGATTAGAAAGGAAAAATAAATTACATTTGATTCACCAAAGTTCTCAAGTCTGAGAATTTGCTGCTTTTTTGGTCTTGCGTCCGTTAAATAAAATGAAAAAAGGACTTACTGCTGGTAAGAAAATATAAGACTTAATGACTTCACCTTGTGCTCTGTGACATTTGTGTTTTGGGGTGTTTTTTAGACCAAAATGACTGTTTAAGAAAATAATCACTAGTTGTGACCCTGATCCCAATCATACACAGAACCACACTTAACCTCAGACTAATAATTCAAATTAATGTGGTCTTTACTTTACTCATATATACAACAAAACATTGTAAGACATTTCACAGTTATTTTTCTTCTGACTTTCTTCAGTCAGACCTGATGTGCGTGTGTGCTGCACATGCAATGAGCAGTGCAAATTCTTGTCAAACAAGGATATCAATCCACTTGATGAACACTTTCTCTTTCTGCATCTTTACTGTGAATATTTTCTGGTTTCTTTATCAGTGTATTACAGAAAACTAACTACATTTGAGATGTGGACAAGTGATTTCTGGACATCATCAAAACCTGATCAACTTTTTAAAGTCGAGAAAATAATCAACACACTAACCAACAACGAACAGAAGTTTTTCAGCCCCATTATAGACTGACCAACAAAATCTGCCTTCTCCAGATAAAAGGAAAGTGAATTATACTGTTGATGTACTGTAGTTACCTTCTGGAAGGACTCTTTGTCCTGGCTGACCAGCAGTGTCCACGGCTCCAGCAGGATGTTCAGTGTGTGATCCTCAACTTTGTCAAACAGCTCCTCAAAAGCAGGCATCATTTGGTCATATACCTCCTGCCTGGTGTCCTCATCAACATCAAGGCTCCTCCTGGCAGAGCTGAAGAGATAGGTGGAGTAAAGGAGCTGAGAGGAGAGGAGAGGAGAGGAGAGGAGAGGAGAGGAGAGGAGAGGAGAGGAGAGGAGAGGAGAGGTCATAAAAATGTCATCACTTCAGAAACATTTCTCTCCAAAACCGCCATCACTTCCATCATCACCATTGTACAGTGCTCTCATACACAATATTCACTATCTCTCATCACTTCTGCCATCACACCACATAAATGTCACTCATGTAACCCTCTTGGCCACAGCACCGTGGAAAGATCATCTAAATGTCATTCTTCTGGTGAACTAAAGGTTAACTGAAGGAAAATAGATTTCACTGTGAAATATTCTGGACCGGACCGCTCAGCTCTCCTCCCTGGTCCAGCTGCAGTCAGACTGGGTGGTTCTGGGTGACTGGACTGGCGCAGAGCTAGGGGGGTCTGACTCACTTGTTTTCATGGGCGTTTAAATCTCTCCACTTAGTGAGGGGTAAAGAGGGCAGGGAGGAGAACAGGAGCGGCAGGCCAAGAGAGCCCGCAAAAAACAGCAGGTGCGTGTGTGTGTATAGTCAATATATAATCAATCTGTGTTTTTAAGATATTTGTTCTCTGCAACTTTTATTTGTGGTGATTCATGAAAGTGAAGATATCCTGAGTGTTTTGTGACAGGAAAATGCAGAAGCATAAAAATAGAAAAAATAGCTCCTGGAATCAACTCCAATTGGAGATGAATTATCAAATGCACTCAAATTGAAACTGCAAAAAGATGCATACAGTCATAGCACATACTGACAAACATTTGAGTCATTTGTATAATACAGATAATGCTGTATGGGTTATTGCCTCCTTTTTATTTAGATTTTCCTGATTTGATCATGCTTCAAAATAGCAGGGCTGGTGACTGTTAAACACCTGATATTATTATTAGAAATTATTGAAGCATATTCCAAAGTCTCTGGTTATTGTATTAATTAGCACAAATCAGAAGCCATGCCAGTGTCTCAAACATGTTCATGCAGTCAGCTATCTGCCTTTAATTTCAAGTGGTTACCAAAAGGGCTGAAATATTTGGGTATAGAATTAGATCTAGACATACGGGAAATTATGACAACTAACATGGAAAAAGTATTAGATAAAATTCAAGTTAATTCGGACAACTGGAGTAAACTACGTGGGGTAAAGTAAATACAATAAAAATGGTTGTAACACCACAAATAAATTACTTAACTGGGATGATACCCACATGCATTCCAAAACAACAATTAATAAGATATGACAAAATGATAAAACAATTTGGGATGGGAAAAAACCTCGAATTCATATAGATAAATGATGTGAGTCAAAGAAGAGAGGGGGTCTGTCATTACCGAACATAAAATATTATAGTGTTGCCTTTGAGATGTCGAATCTTACAAAACACTGGGATGAAACCGATGCTGGTCTGGACTGGGTCCTGATTGAGCGGGAACTCACCTCCCCCTTTAAACCCATTGAGGCTCTTGCACAAATAGTCAAACATGAGAAATAAAAATAAAATGATTAACCCTATTTTAGAACATTCGAAAACGGTTTGGCAAGAGGTACATAAGAAGTAAGTAATCTCAAGCGGATATGGGGGAAGGATTTGTCTTGCATGCTGGATGAATAAACATGGGAGGGGATTATTTCCAACACTGAAAAATACATAAGAGAAGCCAGAGGCAAATTTATTCAGTATAAAATAATTCATAGATATTATTTTACCCCATCAAGACTTAAAAGAATGGGTTTACTTAACAATGATCTATGCTGGAAGTTCGGGGGAAAAAGTGGCACATTTGTACATGCATTATGGGAATGTTCTAAGATCTTCCCCTTGTGGGAAAATGGAATAGATTATACGGGCAAATGGCTGAATTGTGAACTTCCCAGGTCACCAAGACTATGTCTCATTTTAGACAGAACTATCGTATCACACTTAAACAAACATATTTTTGGAATCTTAAAAACTGGCCTAATGACTTGTGCATGGATAATTTTAAGGTGTTGGAAGGAGCCTCAAGTTCCCACGATGAATATGTGGAGAACTCAGACGATAGAAACTGTTGCATGTGAGAAAATGTTGGGGAGATTAAACAGTGAAAATGACATGACAAACGAACAGTGGGACAGTTTTGGTAAATATATATCAAGAGAAAACAGCTAAACCATGTATAGATATTCTTTATTGTCCTGTATTGATATGTATTACATTAAGGCCATACACTTTGCCTGAATAATGGACTGCCCCTCACATCCGAATGTATGTTGTTATTTATTGAATCGCCTACCTGCCTGCCTACCTATGTCTGGTTCTTATTGTTTGTTTCTTGTTTTCATTTCCGTTACCTCCTTTTTGTCTGCTTTACTTGTTTGTATGTATGGTTGTTTGTTTCATGTTTATAATTATGGAAAATAATAGAAAAAACTTTAAATAATAAAAATACCTGATATTAGTTTTGACGATCCTTGACAAATGTGGAGTGGAGATAGTGTATTAAAACACAAAAAAGATCAGTACCTAACAGCTGTGATAAATTACTTCAGTAAACCCTCAAGTAAAATCTAGCAGAACAACCCTGCCCTTGATCGTGTGTGTGTGTGTGTGTGTGTGTGTGTGTGTGTGTGCTGACCTGTGCCTCTCTCTGTACTCTGTAAGGATCCAGTCCATCCTGATAGAACAGCTCATGGTAGTGCTGCAGGTCATTCCAAAAGTGAATTGCACTCTCCCACAGCTAAAACAAAAACAGAACCTCGGTAACCATCGTCATCGACTGTCTCACATTCAATTGAGACAGTAAATTGATTATATTATATCTAAATTTGAAATTATGACTACATGTGATGGACTACAGAGAATAAAAGCAGACACAATCCAGTTGCTGCTATTTTACCTGGTTTCCAGATTGTTCACAGAAGTTTGCAAAGTATAAACCAGCGCACGAGTCAACACAAAGAGCCTGCAACATCTTTTCCATTCTTCTGCTGCCCAGTAACTGACCTCTGCTAGGATATAACTGATGATATATACATACAAAGAAGACAAAGCATTTGATTGAAAAAAAAAAAATCAAAAATCAACACAACAATTTATGAAAATGTAAATGTAGTGATATAAAAATTTAAATACAGCAACTTCTCATAATCCTCGAAAAATTTCAGCTCTGCTTAAAACTACAGCAATACAAATACTTGATGGGAAAGGACAATTAACTGCTCCATTGCTCCTGGTGTCTGTGTTGTTGCTCTCTTTCCCACCCCTAACACTTTAGTAGTATCATATCGTAAGGCTCGTACCTCTGTTTGGACAGTATGGGGGGACCGGGGCAGGCAGGTGTCAGGGCAGAGGCGAGGTAGGGTCATAGAGTTATAATGGTGCTGTATGCCGGATAGAGGGCTAACACACCACTCTGTCCACAGCCCTAAATGAGGGGAGTCATTAGCGTCTTCCTGAACACACTGGGACGTCCAGAACCGCGGAGCCCTGTAGGATATTCATACAAAGACTTAACTAGAAATGCAAAGTTGCTGAACATAATGTCTATCACATTAAAAAGCTATTTATATGTATGGACACACAAAACAATATTAATAGACACTGGACACAAATATAGTCTCTATGAATAACATCAGGGAACTTGAATACTGTGAGATGTGAATCTCACCAGTAGGACAGCAGTGACTCGGTGAGGATGAGCTGAACTGAGTGCAGTTTCTCCTCTGTCCAGCAAGGGGAGGTAGTCAGTTCAAGTCTGGAGAGCAGCTCCACATTTAAACTACTCCGGCTGCTGCTCAGCAGGTACCAGCTTCGCATGAGGACTAAATATCTGATCAGCATTACAGTACAGCACATATTACATAATATTACCTCTGATACTTCTATCAATACATTTGAAAAAAATGCTTTTTTGTTTTACTTTTTTCATAGCTACAGTTGCCATCCTAAATGCTATATCAAAGTATGACCATTAAACAGATCCTCTCAGCTTTTGTATCAACAGTAAAAAGTTCAGTTCAGCAGAATAATAAATAGTTTGTTTTATCATGTTGCAATGTTTACCTGTTCTTCCACTCTCTGTTCTGTATGGCCTGCAATCTCGCTATATCCATCCACAGAATAAACAGCTTCCATCCTGGCGTTCCTCGCAAAAATTCCTTGAAGTCATCCAAGCCTAGTCTACTGCCATGGCTACAAGCTCCATGGCAACAAATATCAATTACATTTTCCTGGTCTGTGCCCCTACTCCCCACCTCCCAGTTCTTCTTAAACCAGTCTGTTTTGTCTTCTTCTCCACCCCCCCTCTCGCCTTCTTGAACTTTATCTTTCTTCCCCTCCAGTCTTTCTCTGCAAACTTTACATCCACAGTATCCATCTGTACAAGCACAATTTGACTGGTCTCCTAACTTGTTGTTAGCCTGGCTCTGTCCATCCACCACGATCAGTGCACTGTTCAGCACCTGGTCAACTACTTCAGCAGCCAGGTACTCCAGCTGTAGTTCGGAGGACTCATAATCCTGGCTACTGGACACTTTGACATGTTTGCCCTCTGAGTTACCAGTTGATGGCACTGTTTGCGAGCTCTGGAGTTCCTGGGTTTTGTCACATTTAAGGAAGGTGGTACATGGGAAACATCTGGGTGATTCACCAAATTGTCTGTTCACACACTCCTTCTGGCCAGAAGTAGCATGAATCCTCATAGACCCTGAACAGTAAAGGCAGATGGGACATTATCTTAATAACTAGACTTCAGCATGCACACATATACAGAACACAAAGATACGCAAAAAGTAAACACACCAGTATATACCTTGTTTTGGTGAAATCTTCTCCTGAGAATGTGAGCAAGTTAGCACCTTCACGGCATTGTTATTTTTCTCATCAAATTGGGAGGAAAAACGCAGTTGTGGAGCCGACAGGGTGGTTCGACCCGGGCTGCCTTTCCTCCTCTGGACACAGAAGTTTAGTTCCCGCTGAAACAGCAGCTTGGCTAGTCTGAGAATTACCAGAATGAAAAACCTGATATACCACAGATACGTCACAGGATACACAAGCATGTGTTCTTCCAAAAGCATTCACCAAATAATTACTGAAATTTACAAACTTGGCTATTGTTATCACTATCACTTCTACTATGTGTAGGTTGTAAGTGAGTGTGAGTTATCTGATCTGTGCAGGGATGTGGCCTGAGGACCTCGCGCAAGTTGCATGAGGAATAAGATTAGACTATCCTCCCCTGCTGACAGACTGCAACAGGGGAGGATGGAGGGCAACGATCTGAGACACAATCACAAGGATTCCAAGAGGCCACAGAATAATTACACTGTGCTGCATTGTAGTGCTAGAAGTGAAAACTTAAACGTGTTAAAGTCACCGTTGATGGAATCAAATCACCGTTATTAAGCGAGTATTAAGTAAGGTTGTAAGTAAAACTTTAACTTTAAACTTTAGTAATAATGTAAAACATGTTATAGTAATACCAAGATGTAAACAACAAGAAAAAGATCAAAATCAATGCAAAATATAGGATTTAAACTGTCTGTTATATATAGTAGGGTACAAAAAGAAAACTGCCCAGCTCTTGTGGTACCTGTATTCATGGTAGCAGTCGCTTCGAAGGAAAAAGGGCAATCTTTCTTTCACGATCCACTGAATGCCTTGCTCTCTGTGGAGGCACTGCAAAGGTCAGGGAGACAGATTCTAGTAAACCCTCTTAAACGACAGCACAGGTTTCTGCTCGTCTTCAAAACTTAACATGTCAAACTTTTGCATTCCACATAAAGGAATTATTCACTTCTTACACAAACAGTGTAATGGTTGTCTACTGGAGGGGTTCTGGCCAGTGCTGTGGGGTCACCAGTAAGGAGCTGGGATTTGCTGTGGTTCAGGACTGATCTGATTCTTTTGGAGACAAACTCAGCTGCTCCGTTCTCCACCTCAAACAGCCCAGTGTCCTGGTTATATATCAAAGACTCTGGGAAACACTGGAGGGAGTTGTAAGGATATAAGATCTAGGTGCTGCATCTTAGTCAGTAATCATCAACAAGGATATAAGAGTTTTATTAAAAATAGGCTACATCTGTAAATTAGGGCTACTTTACCGGTAAGCTTAAGAAATCATTGAAGAAGTGAACCAACACACCATCAGAGGCCAGAGAGTTCTCCTGCATGGAGACAATACGCCATTACACCACTGAAAGAGGCAAACTTAAGAAATTCCACTAAACCCAAACCACTGAGACTGATGATTATGAAATGTAAATAATCACAATGTATACTCACAAAATTGGCAGCTGTAAGATGGGGTAGCTCTGTACACAGACGAAAGGACTAAGTTACCATTAGTTCCATAATCTAACTTGAAGTTTCTTAAAAGTACTCTTACCTGTTGAAATGACTCCACACATCATTTGTTTAAAAAATACAAATGCCTGTATAGTATACTCAAACTGGTAGCCAAGAAAGTTGAGCCGGGCCGTCACATTTGAACATTCAGCCAGCCTCAAAACCTCTCAGTGTAATTACAGACACACTGCAGGTTGCTATGGAAGTGGACTCATTGCAAAACACAGGGGGCGGTAAAAGTTTAACTAGAGAAGACCAGAGAGAAACGTATGCAACATTGTTTCTTGTTGAAGTTTGAGAGCCCAAAATGATTTAATACTAAAATTATTCACGGAACTGACATTACTTTTGCCAGCTCAGATCACTTTCATGTCGTGAAAAAGTCAAAATTAGAGAATGACATTGTTGCATTAAAGACAAGGTAAGTATAGGGGCATGCCACTAGAGGGCAGCAAACACTGACAAATGAATTCATACAAATTACAATAAAGACTCAGGCCAAAATGGACCAATTATTTTACAAATGAGACAAGCTACACATATGTAAAAAAAAATATTCAAATTTATTTTAAAATCGCTTTGAAATCACAATGGTAAAAGCTGAAAATCTCAGGAATTCAAAAAAATAAACATGTACTGTGTAGGGAAAAATACAACAGGAAAATTCAGTCATCGTAATGCTGGTAAGACTTCCTTCACATTCATTATTAAAAACACACAAGTAGGAACTGTGTTGAATTTAAAAAAAATAAGGGGGGTACAGTATATAGATAGGCACAAAGACACATTGATAAGTACATAAGTTGTTCTCATGAACTGGCTCCAATCAGTTTCCTCATTGCTAAACCTTGGTCTCCTCCATTAGGCAGCAAAAATACTAAAGTGGCGTTGGCATTACAAACAGGAATTCAGATCTTTCTGTTCATAGTCTCCTCACATTCCGCTTGCTTTGAGCGCTTCCTGGAAGAAGTATATCCTTCTTGCGACGGCCTGCAGACTGACTGCCACACTCTCTAGAGCCATGGAAAGCACACAAGCAGGCTGTGCAAAACTGGAAGCCACAGTCAGCTCTGCTACACACACCCTCCCCTTTCACTGAGTGACACCTGGCAGGATGCTGACACTGAGGACAAGGCTTCAAGCATTCATCGCTGAAGAGGGTTTTAGCAACCTGAAAGAAAAAATAAATATTTTAATTGACAATAAATGTTTACTGTGTTCATCCTCCACTGAACTGGAATAAATTCAACTTAACAACTCAGTTAATAAACCCAATTACAACATATAATTGTCAGTGTTACTGTTGTCAAACTCACTTCTAGAAATTTGTCCCGTTTACTGCTGCTGCCGTGCTGTAATGGGGTTAAAGTGCTATTTCCTGACTGCGGGGTGCAGAAGCTGAAGGATCTAGACTGTGCCTGCACCGTCTTCAGGGCCGATCTCTTCAACAGTGCGAGTCTGGTCTCTGCATCAGGGACATGGACAGCACCACCAAGCTAAGACAAGACAAAAGCACAACGTTAGAAGCTAATTCCAGCTATTAGTCATTGTATGTCAGATCCACATCGACACAGTCAGTCTGATGTTACTTTACACTGAATCACTTCAGACAACTGCTCTCCATCACTTTTTATTAACAGTATTAGACCCATCAATGTCATGGGTGTTTTTTTTCTTTGACAGCACATGGAAATCACCTGCTTGATGCAGTGAGCAAAAGTCACAGTGCCTTAACCCATGTCATCTGTATTCTGATACGATTAATATGTCACTGGCCTGCCATTAGCAATAGTGACCAATATGGCAAATCTCTTACCTCAAGAGCAGCTGTTTCACTCAGGTGGTTTCTTCTCCTAAAACTAGCTCGCTTGTCTTGTTGGATGATTTCATTCCAGCTCTTGCAAACTTGACCACACCTGCCAAATACAAACAAATTGATGCATGAAATCCTTCACCTTCATCATAAAAGGTCAGCTTCTAGCGATGTGAATACTGCTCCTGACCATATTGCAATTTTTACTATATTTTAATTAATTGTGCTGCCCTAATTTTCAGCCTTCATTGCACCTTTAATACTAATTGTGTCCTTGGCTGCCAATTAACACAAGTCTTAACTTTTCAGACAAACCTCCTGTTTTATAAATGTCACTGTTCTGCTCTTAAATACTTAAAACCGCATTGATAATGTAGTCTACTTAAGTCTAAGCTAACATCCATTATATGTTGTATGCAATCTACAGTATTATGTAGCTTGCATGATTGTATTCTTTGATATATAACTTAACGCTGTAGTCACAAGTGATCATTAACAGTTCAATGAGTGAGAGATGGAATTTGGACACAACTTGACCTTTGAGAAGTAGGATGGTGTTCTGAGTTATACAGTTCATGTAACAAAACATAAGTAGTTTAAATCTTACTTTGTATACAATAATGAGATCCGAGTGTGTAAAAACCATGAGCTCCTCACCTGTAGATGCTTTCAGAGTTCAGGTGGCTGAGTATGACAGCAAGAATGTGCCTGAGGCTCCTTTTCTTCAGCTCTGTGAGTATGTCCACCTTCCCCAGGCCCATCTTCCTGCCGATTAGCCCTGCCAATGGCATTGTGGTCCTGAACAACTCTGGGGTCCGGGTCAATGTTGCAGTTGACTTCAGCTGCTCCTTCAGGCTTGGACTTTGGCCAAAAAACATCTGGGCTTTCTGCTGGATCATAGCATGAACTAGCTGCAAAGCTGGAGTCAGGGAGAGGTTGACTGGGGTTGTCCTGAGAGGAGTTACATCTGCGTTGGCAGGACCTGTGCTAAAGGGGGTCATTTTTTCTGACTTGATAGTACTTGCTCTTAGTGGGGTGGCATAGTCTTGTTTTGCCAAGGCCAAACTATCAGAGGTCACGCTATTACCACATTTAACAGAAACGACTTGGTGAGGCGTGGCACTGTCAGCAAAAACTTCATCTTCTTTGCTGTGTTTGTGGCACTGATGAATATGTTCATGCTTTCTATCCGTTAGGTCTTCCTCAGACAGAGAGCCCCCTTCTTTCAGTGTAGAAAGTCTGTGCTGACGCTGCATACGGGAGCGCCGCTTTGTCTCGGCCAGATTTGGGGTTTCACAGTTTCCTCTGGAGGCAGAGAGCAGCAGCTCTTGGAACGAGCCATCGTGGTCCACCGAGGAGTCTTGGGATTTATCAAGGGTCAAGGAGCTAAAACCACTGTCTTCACAAACAGACCTGTACCAGGGTTACAAATTCATAACAATAAATACAGGATTGTTTTGAAGGTATTCAATGTACAACTAAATGTAATAATTATAAATGTATTAATTTAGAAAGTAAGAAAAAAAAAACACATACCTGATGTATTTGGGTGTATGTGTGGATGATGGTGTGTACAAGACACTTGAGCTGTCATACAGGTTATTTGTTACACCTCTGAGTGGGGATTGAGAGTTATCCTTAGATGAGGTAGGCAGGAATTTGCTAAAGCATGGAGTCTCAATATTAATTTGATCAGAGGCAGAAATGCTCTCAGTGAACTGTGCATCTGAGAGTGAAACTCTTCTCTCAAAACTGGAAAGGTGACCAGAGTTGAGTTTACCATCTTCAAGAGTGGAGGTCCTGACTTGCATGAAGAGGAGACGACGTTTTCTACCTGACAGCAGCAGATCCTGATCCAGTTTTAAAGTGCTTGATGCCAAAGACCCTGCAGTGTCTACCGTGTCAAATGATGCACTGAGCCAGTGTTCAGACCTGACACCAACTGAGGATTCAGTCCTTCTGGTGCATGGTGATCTCGTGTTGTCAGTTTTGACAGCTGTGGTGGGTCTGCACATTAGAAGCCTTTGTCGCAATGAGGAGTCTCTTTTAGGGGTTTCACACCAGGTAAGTGCTGCTGGCCGCTGTATTTCTCTGTAGTCCTTGCCGACATATCTCATTGGTTCTCTGCTCCTCTCCTTAGGTGTGGCAAAAAGCCTGAGGTTCTCTTTAGGCGTTTCACTGAACTCTACCGAAGACGTAGACCTACTGGAGTCAGCTCCACTGATGCTCGGTGGGCTGTGGAATAAACCTGAGTATCCACTGTCAGAGCAGTCATCGGAACAGTTCTGGCCTTTGCAGCTTTCAAGGAAGATGTTTGATTCAGGAGTGCACTGCATTTTCCTCCTCCTGTGTGCACTTTCTGCCCCAGCCACTATAGGGACCAAACGATGGTGTCAACTGACCTGTAGACAACAGTAATGAGTGAAACTACACAAGGACAACTTAGCAGCAAGAACTGTGCATGTCAAATGACTCAAGCGATACATGTTGAACGAGACATTATGACTTCAAGAGGGTAAAAATCCACGAGAATAGAGCTAACCTAGCTTAAATGTTGCCAGTGTCAGCAATTATTTCTAATTCATCATGTTGGACTCACTTTGTGATAAAACAGATGAGCCACTTGATAAAGCTGACGTCTTTTCAGTCGTTCTCAGCGTATTTACCGTAAGTATTAGTTTGTTAAACACAAATTGACAGAGCAGGTCAGCTGGGGGTAGGTCACGTTAACGCCAAACGTTCTCAGCTGTTTCATTAGCGTTGCTATGAGAGTGACTGTTGTCGATTTAAATCCCCCCGTTGCATGCTCTATGATGCCGCTTTAAAGTGAGCTGCAGCCGCCAAAACGCGAACCTCCCGACAGACGGACGGACAGAGAACCTCGGAGATTCATACTAAGTGTCAACAAGGGGCCGTGCGACTCCAATACCTTTTCTTTTTTTTTAAGATAACGTTACTTAACGCCAGTAAACTATGAAAAATAGCTGAGATAACAGTAATTATTTGACAATTCTAATTAAATTCGACTGTTGCCTGCGAGAGGGCCCAAACTAACGACATTACCGTGTACAAAAAAAGCACAATTGTTTCACAAACGTTAATCCTGAAAAAGCACATGTCATTTAGTTAACTGCATTAAAGTTAACTAATTGTAGGATAAGCATCTGATTTTGCATCCACACTCAGCCAGACACCGTCATCCCCCCAGGTTACAGACATCCGCAATTAGCTTGATGTGAAAACACCTGTGTCACCTACCGAGTTGACTTTGCTATGAGGGTTTCATACCGAGGCCCAAGGTAGAAAAAATGTGTCTGCGTGTTGTTACGTTATGTCTGTATGGACTTTTTTTCCCCACACACCTAACGTTAACTGACACATTGGCGACTTAGCCTATACGTGTAACGACGTTGGCCTCATGCCACCACAAACACTGCTAGGCGTGCCACACATTGCAAGCTGTCTCGTGAAATGAAAAATAAAATACTCACTTCTAGATTGAACTGGGTAAAGGCCGTGGACTCGGCCGGAAATGTTGTGTCCTTCTGCTCAGTTCTAGACCTCTGCTTGCGACCCCCTCGTTGTTTCTGATTGCTACATGTTTATCTACAGGAAACCAGCAGCCACGTTTTCAAATTTGGAGCCCTCAGTTGACGGTGTCACGTGTTTCCGCTTTGGCCTGCAGCCTCCTTCCGTGTATGGTTACCATAGTAACAGACCCACATGAGAGTTTGGGCGAGCAGCAGCAGCAGCAGGTGAAGTTACGTTAACAGCATTAAGTTAAGGTAAGAGCTGCACTTCAGTTTCCTAAACGAAAATTCGGTCTAGTCTTGAGGTAAAGTCCTCAAATACGAACATATAACTCACATTTCAGCATATTTTGTAGAGCTTACACTATTTACGGTGACGTTGGGTTAGCTATATTTCGTAAGCTAACGCGTTACGTTATATCCGTCTTCCAGTGCTACTGCTATTAAAAGAACAACGTTGTTTGACATACTAATTGTGCAAATTGACATTCTTCCCAGTCATGAGTGCAGATGCAGTTTCCTCCCTTCAGTATCAGTACACCACTGGTGACTACAGCGGGAAGGTCCCTGTGGAGCACCTGGACTATAAATATATCGAAAAATGCAAAGATGTAAAATACCTGGAAAAGATCTTGAGAGTACTGAGGTAAAAGTCACACTGACCTTCAGGCATGAGGAAGCCAATTGATCTTGTATTATCATCAAATATTCTAGTTACATTGTTGGTGAACATTTTTCCATGTATATAATCATCATAGGTAAAAAAAAATGTATACGCAATATTGATGTACTATATACTACAGATTACAAAAATGATAATAGAGCAAACCCACTTAAATCTGATAAACCTGACTCTAAAGATAGTTAGGAATTCATCTGAATTATTTCATAATATTTGACTTTGTGTAAAGGTCAGGCGACGAAGGCATTTATCCTCATCTGATCAACTTCTGTGAGAGTCACTTGGAGAAACTGGACCCAAGGAGCCGAGCTCTCAGGAAGAAAAACCCTGTGGCCACAGCAGCCAGCCTCTCTGGAGATGAGTGGAGCCAAATTGTTGATGAGTTGAAGGTATGCTACTCATTATAGTATAGTTATGTGTTGTTTAATATGTCCTGTTTAATACCACCTCTCATTTTATGTGACAGATTCTCTTAAAATAAATCATAAACATTTTTGATACCAAATAACAATATTATTTTACAGATGTGGCAAGAAGAAACCAAAAAGACTGAGACCTCACTAAAACAGCATTCAATGTTCGAAGATGAAGTGAACAAAAATATACCGCCTGTAAGAGGTTCCAATTGCTCCGTTCCGATAAGTCAGGTAAAAATTCTCCAACAATGCTGGAACATAAGCATGTACATATATGTATATATACAAGAAAAAATACTAAAAATGAAGTCTTATGTCATCACAGACTTTACTTCCAAAAGAAAAGAGGAATTCTTCAAAACACACTCTCCCACGTGATTATCGAGAATGGGACAAGTAAGTGACTTCATCTCTACATTTGTCTATTATATTCAGAAGAAAGAGCACTCTGTTACAGCAGCTGCAGGCACTGCACATAAAAGGGTCTAGATGTTTAACTTTGTAAAAGGCCTTAGCTTTGCCTCTTTAATTACAATGATACAGATGCTGTTTCAGAGCTTTATTTGCAAAATATCTTCCTTTATGTAATTATTCTGTATCTTTCTTCATTTCTAGGTTTGATGTGGAAAAGGAATGTGAAAGAGTTGATAGGAATGTCACTGAAAAGGATCCACCTGTCATTATAAATAACGGACAACCCAAAATCAAGACTAAAGTTGATGCTTCATGTAATGTATTATGTATTATGCATGTCATATTTGTTTTATGGCAGTGGTGGCACATTGTATGCACTCCAGTTTTGTGGGTATGTGTCTGAAATGTCTGGTCTCTACAATATACCCAGTGCTGACACAACAGGAGAAGCTCCTTCTTGCAAATCACGAAAAGGACAAAGGCAATGAGGCTTTCAGAGCAAACGATTATGAGGAGGCCATTGCCTACTACTCCAGGTCAGGCTCTTAAAACAGCTCACTTATTATAGAAAGCAGTTTACATTTCTGAAATGGTTTATATTATGTTGCCAGGGATTTAATTAGACTGCTGTCGTTCATTCAAGTCTGATTTAATTCCCATTTATTATAGCTCTAAGTGTCATTATAAATAAAGGTCTGTTTTTTTTATTTACAGAAGCCTTTCCATTATACCAACTGTGGCTGCATTCAACAACAGAGCCCAGGCAGAGATCCACCTTAAGCACTGGCAAAGTGCTATGAGAGACTGCCAGAGGGTACTGGAGCTGGAGCCAGGCAATGTTAAAGGTGCTTTCCTTTTATGCACAGTGGCACTTTTATGGAGTTAGAATGCATGTAAATAAAAATAGAATTATAACGCTGGTAACATTTTTACCAGAAAAACCAATTACTTCTGTGATGCCTCTTTTTTTAATTTTCTGTATGTTTTAATAGTAGCTTCAATGTATGAGATATACTGTATGTGATTTTTTTTTTTCACCATCAGCCCTTCTACGCCGTGCCACTGTTTATCATCACGTGGGCAACTTCCAAATGGCTACTGAAGATTTGAGGATCGTACTGAGGGAAGAGCCGCAGAATGCTGCAGCCACTGTAGGTGATATAAGTTAAATACAAGTAGTCTATTTCCACCAGGTGTCACTGTATTTGTTTGAGCTCAGGTACTTTTGCATTTGATTGCAGCTGCTACATTGTATTAATAAAATCATATGTAGTCTGTCAATACTGTCAATAGAGAGTGATGTAGCTTTTCTTTTGTGTTAGACGATGTACCCAGGATGAACTTTAATTTGTCACCCTGGCCACATTGTTTATATTTGTCCTAGTAATATACTATATATTAGGATTTGAATGTTCTGTAGGTGAATGGGGGACAGGAATGTTCCACAAGCCATTCCCTGCAGCTCAGTAGTATATAGATGATTGGAGCATCAGTAAGTGTTTCTCCTTTGCTTACTTACTGAACCAAATACATACAAAAATATGCTTCAAACACTGACTTCAAGTGTTTTCAGCACATAAAAGTTATCCATCTCATTTCAGTACATAGGTTCAGTGTTATTGTTTACATTTAATGCAGAGTTTTTCTTTCATGTTGAGACGATGTGTGTTAAATAATTAGATGTTTGATTTATTGCAGGAGTCAAGATAACTCATTTTCCATGCGTTAAATGTCAAACCAATTGGAACACTGAAATAAACACATTATTTTTATGTAGAAATTCCCCTTAACTACTATCAAAAAACATAAGGTTTATTTGTAAGACTGTGTTATCAGTTATTGAATGTATTTACATTGACTCATGGTAGAAAACTTTGAATTCAGTGAACTTTCAAACTGAAAATTTGTCATTAAAATACCTACGATCAAGATCAGATCTAGACTTTTGTGCAGGTGTGGGTTTCTACTGTTGACAAATTCCAATGTGTGAATTATTTTTGATATAGCAACTTCTGTCTAAAACTGAGAAGAAGATGAAGGAATGTCAACCAGAGCAACGCAAAGGCAAAAAAATCCTCATCCAAGAAGTTGAAGAGGACGATGACAACAATTACGATAAGGGAAAAGCCAAACAGACTGGTGAGATTGTTTAAATGCCTCCATAATGAATATATATATATCCATGATACACGTACAGAAACTAAAAACAAGCCTGTGACGATTTAAAATCCCTCAAATCCATCCAGAAATATATCTAAGATTTATATGAAAGTAGCGTTCTCTCTCTCTTCTCTGGAAATTGTGATAAGCATTTTTCACTTTTAATGTAGTGAACTATTGTCAATTAATTATGAAAATAGTCGCATCCCTAGGATACACACTGTATGACAGCCAAGAAGCAATTGTTGTTCAGAAATGCAAAATATTCTTTTTTTAGGTAGTTTAGAATCAGTGTCATCATTATATAGCTTTTCCAAAAGAGAAGAGTTGTAAATTGTCATTCCTAATTCACCAATTTTAAAGTATCCTTATCAGAATTATTTTTACATTGCATTTTTATTTTACAAACGTGTGGGCTGATACAATATCTCTTTCTCAAATATCGATAGTTGGCCTCAATAATTCAGTAACGGTTTCACTAGTTTGTGTTCAACACAGCACTGAAATTTAAATGTACTGTAATTTAGACTTGCTGAATACTGTGTGTACTGTAAATATTAAGTATTTTGTGAGGACATGTGTTTTTTTACACCACATGTATTATAGCTGTATATTAGTGCTTGATGTAGTCTACACTGTAGCTGCCCTGCCATAGGATTTGCCCTCTCATCCACTCATTTCAAATCTGAGGAAGCTTCAGCAATTCTGGTCATAATAGGCCAGTCATTTTCATCATAAACCCTTCTGTCTGCCTGTGCTATAGATAGAGGAAACTCCCCCTGTTCCCCTGGGTAACGTGACACACTGCGTGTGTTAGCCGCCCTACCCCCACCCAGTACTTCTGTAATTCACTGGTGAGAGCGGCTGCTTCCTGGAACTCCCCCTTTGAAGTGGCTCTGTCATGTGTGTCCAACCCTCCCCCACTGTGATGTAACCACTGACTCCTTCCTGTGGGTGTGTCTCCCCCTTCGCTCTGTGTCTCCCTCTGCCTCTCCCTCCCTCCCTCTCCCTCTTCCAGCTTGTCCGGTTGAACCTAGCCAGCCTGTGGGAGGGGAGGAGAGCTCAGCCGCTCCTGC
Organism: Diplodus sargus; assembly: GCA_903131615.1. NCBI lineage: Eukaryota > Metazoa > Chordata > Actinopteri > Spariformes > Sparidae > Diplodus > Diplodus sargus. Next base: position 2,229,469 of record CAEMYA010000014.1, on the reverse strand, counting down.
TGAAAGGGGAGACATGGGAAACGCTCAAAAAAAGCCCCACGGCAGAGGGGACGGGGGTCCACACAGTGAGTACAACAACTCCCACCATGGACACTGGAGGAGCAAAGGAGGCAACTCTGACAAGTACAAAGTCACACAGGAAAAGGTAACCAATGGAACGAGCAAGAGGGGCTCGACAGCTTCAGTTCAGGCGGATCAGAGCAGCAGCGGTAAGGGGACTTCGGTTGGAGGAAATGCAGGGGAAACTGTCAACCTTGATGCTCCATGTGGAGCCCTGCCCCCACCTCTGTCCCGGCTAAAGAATGAGGGAAACCTGCTGTTTAAAAATGGACAGTTTGCCGATGCACTGGAGAAATACTCACAAGCCATCCAAGGCTACACAGATTCAGGTAGGGTGGAAGAGTCCATACAGTAGGTGCTATTCTTGTTATTATAGTCTGAGGTGGCTGGTGGTAGCTTAGTCAATAAGTGTGTAGGGTTTTAGTTTGTGTATGACACTGGAAAGAAGGTAATGATTTGCCTCCATGACAGTAAAAAGAACATTTCTACTTACACCAGTGTGTTATAAACATGCTGTGACTTGTAGCAAATGGCCCATAGTTTAACTGACTGATGTTTCATCACCAGTCACACCCATATTTGAATAAATATTATTTTATGGTGTTTCATCGTCAAAGCTCATAGAGCTGTTTCTTCTACCTTGCCATTGCATTTGTAAATGAAAGGCCATGACCTTGCAGTTATAATGCTAGGGCTCCTATTTATTTGGTGTGTTATTTAACACAGTGCACCAAAAAGGAAATGTTCCATAAGAGAAATGATACCTAAACAATAGAATTCTTATTATTTATCCCAGAAGCAGTCCACAGTAGTGCACATTGAGTTTAATAACAGTAACAAATATGTCATTATTCAGGAGTTCAAATGTTGGGCTGTTTGTTGGTTTATTTAGAGACTTGACCCTACAGCAATGCGTCACAATGTGGCTGTTGTGGACAGTGTTTCTGTTTTAGCCTCAACCCGGCGCTAAGCCTCTCAGCTCAGGTCTGTCCGGGTCATGTGACAGCTAACCACTCACTGTGAAATTGAATCTGTGGGACTGCAGCTATAAATCTCACGGAGAGGGAGAAAGTGAGCGATTGATGGAGGGAGAGAGAGTGCTGCATGTCCGGCCCATCCACCATCAAACATACACTCTCTGCCTTAATGTACTCACTAGCCAGTGTACTACTGGATGTGAATAGGACTGGACATAGCATCATCGTCTGACAGACATAGGAAACATGTAATGCAGACAGACTGAAGCTAAGTGCAGAAATGATAATATATTGTATAAGCCCCTTTAAACCTCTTAAACACACTGTGTCACAGTGGACTGTCATAAAGGGACGCTTCCAAAACAAAACAATAATGGTCTTTACAGGGTCTCAAAGTCATGTTTGGGTCAGTATATAAATGCCCTAGTTTATACCTTTAACATCGTGTACATGCTCTACTGTCACAGTATCCTCACTTTGTGTGAGCAGTTGCTGAGACATCATCATCATCACTGCCTCACTGTGTCATCATCCATAATCTGATTTCATCTGATGAGGTGGCATGCTAAGCTGACTGTACTTAGTGTCGTTATGTCTGTAATATTCATGATATGCCTATCTGATTTGACTGTGTCAGTGGTAATGATGGTGGTTGAAACGGAGTGAAATACCTGTTAGGAAAGTGGACAGAATAACCAATACACTGTGTGCCGTCCGTCTATGCAACTCACTGAACTTTCTGGAAAAAAGCACTTTTCCTTGGTCATCATCTACCTTGTGTCTTTCCAACTCGTCAGCCCTGGAACTCGCTGTGCTACTGTGCAATAGTAGGGTGTATTAGTGGAAGGTAGGCCTTCTTCCTGATCTAGATCTCAACAAAGAGTTTAAGGAACTTGTATTATCCTTTATGGAGTCCAGATTATTACACGTTTCAGTTAAAAATATTCAAGATACTCAAATTACAAGATCAATGAACATACAAGCACAAACAATTGTTGCATGTGCCAATGAAGCTTTAAAGTAATCCTGTATTCATCAGTGTGAGGTAGACAAAATGTCAGGTCAGTGCTTTACAATTAAGTGGTTTTGAAAGTCACAGTTCCCATGATGTTGCAACAATACAAGTTCTTCATTTTAGTCAGCAGAGCACCCCATCATTGCTACACACACATTCACCGCAAAAAAGGTGCTATTTGACAGACACTACACATTTAATTGAAGCAAATACAGACTTGCTCTTGTTAAAGCCTCACCAAGGCCAGCCAAGAGGTTCTTTGAAGCCTTATTACAAGAGCCCAACCGATTTTTTGGAGCCGTTGTTGATACTAATGTTAGGGAGTAAAAAAACTAGATATTGATACATCAGCCAATATCGATTGTGGTTATCTCCACTTGTGATAAAGATATGTATTGGAGGCAGGATATTTTACATTTAAACAAAAAACTTTATTTTCTAAAATGATATCAGTGTACTAATACAGTTAACTTAAATGGGAATTTATCAATTGTAAATGACCACAAGTACAACAGTCTGTTAGGTTCAGAAAATGTCATCCTTGTACTGTAATGAAGCCTTTAAATCAGGAGAAGACATCAAAAGCCAAAGAATATAATGAAATCTGAAATCGAGGACAATACCTGGTCTCATATTGCAATATCAATATAATATCCATATATTGCCTCGTCCTTATCACAGCATCTTTTTCTGCATTTTAATCTAAAATTAAATATTTATCATATCAGTGCGTATTGGACAACAAATATATCCAACACGATGTGGACTGATAACATTGACCAAACAATACATCAGTCAGGCTCTAGTTTTTTTTACAGATATTCTCTATAACAGTTCCAGTTGTAGTCCCAAAGTATTATACATGCTGTGTGATTTTCTTATAGTGATATTCTTTTTTTTATGCAGGGCTTGATAGTCCAGAGGATCTATGTGTTCTGTATTCTAACAGAGCAGCTTGCTACCTGAAAGATGGCAACAGTCAAGAATGCATACAGGACTGCACAAGGTGAGAAAATGTATTTACTGATGTAACACTGTGTGTATAAGTGTAGCGAGAAGTAATGTTAGCAGTGGGTGTCAACCTATGTCCGCTCGGTCTTATCTCAAGAACTCAACACGCCTTTCCAATTTCTCATAGACGGTGTGTTGTAAGGGATTTTCATTAATCTCTTAAGAAGTTGTTTTATACGCAGCAAACTGAGGGAACCACCCATGTGAAAGCCTTTAAATACTTGGTATTTGAAGATGTTTGCTTAAGGTCCAACTTTGAGGACAAACAAAAAAATGAGGTTGTTTGACAGTTTTTTCACACATGTATATGTGACGGTACACATAATAAATAGAGTACAGTGAGTCTACTTTGAAATCTGTTACATATATATATAGATTTCCAATCCAGACCTACAGTACGCTCAGAGTAGCATCTATGGCAGAGGCAGCGGACTTGATCCTTTGCTCCTGTCTCACCTCATCTATTTATACCAACCAGAGCCCTGGAGCTGCAGCCATTCTCCCTCAAGCCCCTCCTGCGCCGGGCCATGGCTTATGAGTCCCTGGAGCGCTACCGCAAGGCCTACGTGGATTACAAGACCGTCCTGCAGATAGACATCAGTGTGCAGGCAGCACATGACAGCGTCAACAGGTATAAGCTTTCGCACTTCCACTGAGAGGCTGCAGAAGGCAGGGAGACATCACTACTGGAACACACAAATGACTGAATTAGTTTTAACATTCATCTTCACCCTTTTGAATGGTGTCATCAGGAACACAAAGCCAGCAATTGGATGTAACTGTAGTCATTGGAATAGCTGCCATGGGCACTGAAACATTCAGTTTTACCAGAGATAAGGAGATTTTATTGAGTTTGATCAATTAATATAACATTATTTCTGTGCTTTAAATCCAGAAAATTGCATTATAACATAATCTACATTTAACAAATGAAATAAATAAGCAGGAAATTCTAATAACTGGCCAACAGATTTAACTGGTGTTCAAAAGCAGCTCTAGCAACAGGCTAATTATGGCTGTCAGGGTACATGTCCTCCCTCTGTTATGCAATAGGACTCTTACCTGGCTGCTTTGTGTTCAGCAGTACCTGAGGGTGGAAGTCCACAACTCTACATACCATAAAATTTAACTGTTTGATGCTTGTATATAAATTATATTATAGATATGTTACTTGCAAACACTTGCTTACTGTGAGCCATTTATACTTTCTGGTCTATGTGTGACTGTGTACAGTATATCCCATTTTTATGTGTCCATGTGTAACAGCAATGTATTGACTGATCTGCATCCCCGTCCAGGATCACACGGCTGCTGATTGAGCAGGACGGTACAGAATGGAGAGAGAAACTTCCAGAAATTCCCCTAGTACCTCTTTCAGCTCAGCAGCACCGCAGAGAGGAGCCACCCAGTGCAGAGGTCCTCCAGGCTCGAGCAGAGAAGGCGGCCAGGGATGCAGGTCATTTTCGAAAAAGTCATAATTGCAATGACCATTGAAGTTTGTCACCCAAAACACAGACTACACTTACTGGTGTGAATCGGGCGAAAGATATTCTTTTGAAAATTCTTAGTGCACTTAAGTCTTGATAAGTTTGACAGTGTTTTGGGACACCTACAGATTGGAAATCCTTAATAAAAACCCTGGGATTATAAATATAAGTCTGGTGTAAAAGTATATGATATACTTGCTAACAGATTAGCTCCACCATGACCAGCTATAACACTAAAATGATATCGTCACATGAATGTATGAATAAGTATCCAGTACAGGTGTAATGTTGGCTAATTTTGTCTTCATTGAGTACTTATGCTTTGACATTTAGCTGAAAATAATCACATTCTTTAACTAGATAACATTTTCAAAATAGGACTTTTACCTAAAGGTTGGCAAGAACACAGCAGCGCAGAGGTGAAAACAGGATGGGCAGTGTCTGCTCAGGCATGTGAGAGCTGAGCAATCAGAGCGTACTGGGCTTTTCCCGAGGGAACCTTAAAGAGACAGGCACGAAAACGAAGTGCTCAGACAGAGGGTGAATAGAGGTGCTGCAGAACTGGACAGTATGAGAAAAATAATGTGTAGTAAGAGCTCTAAAGTAGTAGACACCCAAACATTAAGGAAGAACCTGAAAATTACATAAAGTATTTTTACATTGTTAATGAATAGATGACAATATACCTTGTAGTTGTTTTACGGTCACTCTGCACTGAGACAGGAGGAAGATGTTAAAGGCCTGATTTTTATATAAGTGGACGTGTCACCTCTGTTCACCGACCAGGCAGTTTCTCCATTCCCTGGGCTGTGTTTCAGCTGTTATTTTTAAACTCTAACGAAAGAACAGACCTGCTGGCACAGTTTTTACTCCCAGAAGACACTTTGCAGCAGATTGATTAGCCCTTAGTCCGCCCTATAACTGATTGCTGACTTAACTCCCATGCTTCATGTCCAGCTGGCACAGCATTAATTTCATGGTTTTAAACCCTCAAGTTGTATAGCACAGAAGACTGACACATTTCCTTGTGTTAGTTTTTCCTGGGAAAAAAAAAAGAAAACTCAAGGTGTCAATTGAAACAGAAAGGAGAGTTTCATTGTTCTTTGTGTGAATGTGTTTGGGCAACATATTGACATTTATCATTATTGTGATATGAGACTGTAGGACATGATGGCATAAGTGTTGTCTTTTCCTGCGTTTAAAGGCTGCATGGTTATGCCTTTTTGTCTAAATAAGTACCAAAAGTCTTTGACGTCACAATATCGACATCGAAGTATTGGTGAAAAATATTGCAGCCTATGAAGTATAAAGGTCTTATCTCCCAGATCCATGTGTGACTAAGCAGTAATCACCACTTTATTTTGTCTGCCAGAAAGAAGAGCAGAAATCCATTTTACAGCTTTGAAGCAAGAAGGGAATGACTTTGTGAAGAAGGGCCAATACCAGGACGCACTGGGAAAGTACACTGAATGCCTTAAGATAAAGCCTGATGAGTGTGCTATCTACACTAACAGGTTAGAGACTCACCTCAGCATGAACACACACAGAATGTCTCTTTCATTTTCTGTTCCTCAGTTCTTTCCTATACTTCTCATGGCATGTTTTCTTCACAAAGCAAGGATGTCAGAAAACACGCAGAAAATCTATTAATTTGTTTGGCTAAATTAAAACAGACTAATTATCCCCAGCTGTCGTCTGTCAGGAGGTTCAATCAGCTCTGCATTCAGTTAATCTCAAGCAGTCGTCAGTCTGTCACTGGCAGTAAATTAGCTGTATTGTTGGTAAGTTTGAACTGAATGGCAGAGGCTCAGGAAACAGCTGCCTGCTAAACCTTTGTTTATCACATCTCCACTTATAGCCAGTATCATGTTATCTTACATCTGAAGAGAAATACAACCAGCATAGTGCATGCAGCAGGCAGGTCTGACTGCATTGTCTGCCCCCTCCTTTCTTTTTTTACAACAGAGATTAGATTGTTGATCATGTTACAAAGGAAACTACGATGCCGAGGTTAGAAATGTCCTATTGTGTGTTCATTTTTGCGTGAACCAGCTGAGACCCATTTGAATGAAAATACTGACAACACATTCATGAAGAAAGCAAAGCTAGTAGAGAAAACCTCAGACATGTAAATGATTTCTCAAATCATATGAAAATAATATATTTCCTGCCTTCAGCCTGTACTGTGAAGTCTGATCCACAGACTCACAAAGTCATGGTAGAGTCATGGTCAAAAATGTACATACACTTGTAAAGAGCTCCAGTGATTTCTACAACTCTCATTTTTCTGTGATGGAATGAGTGGAACACATATTACTTTGTCACCAAAACATTCAAGTGTGGTTCAATAATGAATGTATTATAGGTCTTCTGAAAATGTGATCTACTGGGTCAAAAATAGACATACAGCACTATGAACTGTCAATTTTGGAGATTCCAAAAGGTTGTGTCAATCAAATTGTCTTGCCTCTTAACATCTTCTGAGTGATTTTGATTGGTAACAGCTGGTGAGTTTTCTGCCACAAAACAGAAGGTGCCGGAAGACAGGTTTCAGTGTCCACAGTAAAGCCTGTTTTGCATTGCTATGGGCTGAGAGGCTGTTATGCAAGAAAGAAGCCCTGGCTCCAGATGTGACACCTTAAAGCTCTGATCACATGGACAAAGAAAAAACCTTCTGGACAAAAACTCTGTGGTCACGAAACAAAAACTGAGTTGTTTGGCCACAATGAGCAGCGATATGTTTAGAGGTGAGAAGGTGATGCCTTTAATCCCAAGAACACTGTACCTACCATCAGGCAAGGTGGTGGTAGTATTATGCTGTGGGGTTGTTTTGCTGCCAGTGGACCTGGTGCTCTCAAGAAGGTAATGGAACAATGAAGGAGGAGAATTATCTCCAAATTCTTTGGGGAAAAACTAAAATCATCAGCCAGAAGATTGGGTCTTGGATGCAGTTGGATGTTCCAACAGAACAATCCCAAACACACATCAAATCATCAGGGTTAAATCAAGCTAGAATTGAGGGTTTGGACTGGCCATCCCAAAGATTCCACTTGAACCCCATCGAGAACATGTGGACTGTGCTGGAGAAACAATTCTGAGCCAGGAAGCTAATAGATTTAGTTAAACTTTAACGATTCTGTCAAGAGGAGTGGTTAAAAATTCAGCCAGAGGACTGAAAAGTGCATAATTGAAGTGAAAATGGCCTAGAGACATTTAACCAAATATTAGTATTACTATTTATTTATTTATTTATTTATTTATTTAGTATTTTATTTTATTTTGGTTTTGGTTTCATTTTCAGAAGACACCTATAAGCAATTAATTATTGAACCAAACTTCATGACTTTTTGACAAAGTAGTCTGTGTTCCACTCATTCCATCACAGAAAAATGAGAGTTGTAGAAATCACTGTATAACTGCCATGATATACATGTTCCTTTCAAGTGTATGTAAACTTTTCACCATGACAGTACCTTTTGGCTTAGCATGGAGTACGATTAGCTGCTGGTGAAAAAAATAACTATCACAAGTGACGTGTGTGTGTTTGCAGAGCCCTGTGCTATTTGAAGCTGGAGAGGTTCAGTGAAGCCAAGCAGGACTGTGATGCAGCACTGAAAATGGAGCCAACCAATAAGAAAGCCTTCTACAGACGAGCCTTGGCCAATAAAGGCCTCAAGGTAAAGTGAGCTGACTGGAGGGAAATCTTTGAATGCACCCCAAATTGTGTGCAAAAGAGGCATATATAATCTGATATCCCACAGACACTCTCGCTCTTTGTGAAATGTCACTTGAAGCTGATTTCATCTGTCCCTCCACCAGGACTACCTGGCATGCAGCACTGACCTGCAGGAGGTGCTGCAGCAGGATCCCAACGTACAAGAGGCTGAGAAAGAGCTTGAGGAGGTCACAGTGCTGCTCAGACAGAGTCTGGCCAATGCCAAGGCTTCACCAGCCAAAACCAGGAAGACTGTCCCCATCACAGAGGTATGTACAACTCTATACATTCGCTATGTACATGTCATTCAGGGTTTTGAATATGTGTACAAGTGCAAGTGTTTGGAAGGCCAGTGAGGATAATGACAGAGGGCAACAGGAGGAGCCTGACCAGGCTGCCCTTCAAGCCCTCGGGAATTGGTGTGAAGATGGTTTAATGGCCGTAGTGGAAACCTATCCTTGTGGCTTTGTGACTGCAGCATCTTCAGCTTGTATGTGCTAGCTTTGCTACACACATACACCATACATTTACACACATTGCACATGTATTCTTCTTATGTCAACATAAACTGAACTGTCAAGTCAAATATACAGCATATTAACACTTGAATGTGTTTTCTATCTTTTTTGTGAAATAGATAACTCTCAAAATACAAGTTTATGGAGGTAGAGAGAGTTTGAAACTAGTACTTAAAAAGAAAGCACACAAACAGTAGTGACACCCCTATCTCAAACGCTAATACTCAGAATATTTAATTATATTTGAACACACTGCTGTTAATATGTAGCCTACTTTTCACACTTGGTGTTCTGTTCATATGAGAAAATTCCTTTCTGATTCAGCTGCAGCTGTCTGGTGGATTTTGAGTCCTGTAAAGGTCCACCGTTACGGTCGTGGAGTCTGCTGAAGAGAAATGCATGGACAAGTTTTTCCAAATCCTGCTGAGACATAAGTCCTTTATCCTTGATATATTCTTAAGGTGATAGTAGGCTGACTCTTGGTTAAATTCAGGTCTGAGTCCATGAGGACACAAAGATTTCTGGCTTGGTTTGTAGTTTTTTTAACATTACAGATTGAAGCTACACATGAACTTTTAGTTGTTCTTCCTCGGCTCCAAAAACAGTTATTTCAGTCTAATCTTTGTCTAACTGAACAAAACTCTGACACATCCAAGTGTTGATTTATTCAATGCATCTGCTCAGCGTTTGTATGGGATCGTAGTCCCCTGGTGATATGGCTATGTTAATTTACATAGGGGTGCTCCCTGACATCTTCATCCGCTCAGTTTTCCAGTCGGTCCAGTGGTATATTGTGGTCGACCGTGTCAAAGGCAGCACTGAGATCCAGTAATACCAAGACTGAAATGTTGCCACTGTCTGCGTTTCATTGACTGTGTGTGATGTGTGATGGTCGAAGATTTGATATGGGCCTACAATTATTCATTGTCGATGTATTCACAGATTGTTCTTCAGGAGTGGTTTAATGACCACAGTCGTCATGGCTTGTGGGAAGACGCCTGATAGAAGTTTTTTTTTTTTTAATCCAATACCCTGATTTATTTCTGCCCAGTGTCTCATCTTTTGTATTGACAAATGAACTATGAGTGCCTCTTGCCCATCAAAGCTACGAAAGTACTCCAGTTAAAGCTGTCCATGTACAAAATAAAGGGGGGGTTTATTTCCTGGTCATCAAAAATACAGCATCTACTCAAACCAAGGCCAGCTGACATTCATAACCAGCACATATCATAGTGGATAACTGTACTGTATTGAGGCAGTATGCGCAGAAAGTAAGCCTTGCCAACAAACCCTTTCCCACGTGTCCCCTGTTAATCCACTTCCATCACCGTCTTCCTCCTCAGGTTGAGGGTGACGAGGAAACGCCAGCCGTTCCAAGCTCAGAGAGCAGCTGCAGAGGAGCGGACACCTCCATCAACCTCCAGCCGGCCAATGCCTATGAGTTCGGCCAGGCTCTGAACGCAGCTCGCTGCTGTGGAAACACAGGTGCCTGCGCTGACCTGCTGGCCTCCACAGCCCCGGAGATGCTTCCCCAGCTCCTGAGCACCCAGCTGGACGGACAAACAATCAGCTTCATCATGCAGGGGCTGGACACCCACCTTGAGAAAGACCCCAACCTGGTCTATCAACACCTCAATCATCTGCATACAGCCGACAGGTTCTCGGTAAGACGTGGTTAATGATCAGTTCATGGAGGGTTTTTTCGATTCACAAAGTCCCACGATCTGGAAAGATATTTTGAGAGAAAATATGTTGAATGTTGTTTGTCATATATTTCATTTCAGAGCACACATTTAATGTGGGAACAAGTACACCTTAAAAAACAAACATTATTGTTGTTTGGAAGTGTCCTCAGCAGCTGAGGTTTTGGTGAGAAATGATGACATGTCGTTATTGCAGGTTGTACTGATGCTGCTGGAGAAGGACGAGCGTCGCCACATGACTCAGCTGTTTGAGCATCTGTCCGCCGTGGAGAGTGCCGAGTTCACTAAGAACGATATTCAGAATCTGGCCAACAAATACATCTGAACCTCCTCCCTCTGCTCTCTGCTGCATGAGCTGCTGCACCACTACAACTCTTGGATCTATGCAAAGCACTGCACAAGAACTGACTACACAAAGGCAGGAAGCGGCAGAATGTGCCCCAGAGCAATACAATGGAACTGAGTCACATTCATACAATTGGTCTGTGCTGTAAATGATTTGATCACTGTATGTTTGAGTGACAGTTTAAGGAATATATTTTTCTCTCCAGAATGTTTTACTATGCAGATTTACTTTTGTACCACCACTAAGCATTAGCATTGGACAGCAGGCAGGAAGTGGGACACTATGGACCTTTCACTTTAATCTACTGATAAATAGGGCCCCATGTAAACTGTTATGTAAGGTCAAAGGTGCTCAGGTGCTTCCCTGACAGGCAGGTGAGTTTGCTCAGGACAGGCTCATGTTACCACAAATGAGCTCCAGTTCAATATGGAGCATTTCCGGCATCTGTCAGACACCAGCTATGAACAGAAGTATTCAGTGCTTGCTGAATATTACAAAGTAAAGGAACATGTGAGGTCATTTGCTACTTAAGCTAATTAAGATTGCTGCAGGACGAAAACTCAAAATAAAGGAGGGGGTTTTATTATGACCAGATGTACTGCATTATTGCTGCAGAGTAAATTATATTGTATTGCTATGATAACAGTATCTGTTGGACTGATATCTACTGGCCATGTTTTAGGAGAAATACAGTTTGTATCCATACATGACTCAGATGCTTATTGTTTATTCAGCTATGAAATTAGCAAATCTGAGTTCTGATGTAAAAATGTAAAATCACTCTTAAAAGGTAACTCCACCAGTTTATCACATTTATACATTAAAGTGTGTTTACAGGTCTTGGGGAGTGCTGCTGCATATCTGAAACAAGCAGTATAAAGCTTTTAGTGGCTCCAGAGGAAGCTGCATGTAATGTGATATATTGCCTCCAGTGATGTCACTCCGTGGCTAAGTTGTGAATAACTTACAGTAGGTGGCAGGTTTTGAAAGGCAGTCCTCTCAGACTAGCATTGCACTCTATAAACACTGTTGGACTCATTATGGGCTGTTTTAAAACAACTGATTAAAATATTGCCTCTTTAATCAACACAATCCTATTCAAAACTTGGTGCCTATATTACCCACAATGCAATTTAGCCAGCTGAGTGACATCACTGGAGGCAATTTATGAGATTACATGCGATTTCCTCTGGAGCCACTAAGGTTTTTCTACTATATTTTTCATATACGCTCTGGTACTCCACTAGACCTGTAAATGCACTTTAATGTGTAACATTGGTGGTCGCCCTTTAAAGGCTGGTGACACAAAGTCACTCATCCTGTTTGTTTACCAAATTAGCCTGCCAGCCAACTTACGTTTGCACATCAATCTTCACAGCAGTGCAGCCATGCATATGTGTACACACACAGAAGAGAAGCAGCATCTTTACGAGATGTGTGCCTTGGATATCAGACTAGGGGGTCGACTTACGTTTTTAGTGAGTGTGCACATACTCCTAAAGAGAGAGAACATATTTATGTCATTCAGTAGATTTTATCAAAATGTTAAATGGCTTGGATTTATGCATCATAAATCAAACATGTATTCTCTTAGCTACATGCACGTAATTGTTTAAAATGTCATTTATTTGCTAACTTAATCTGTCCTTGTTAAATATTTAACTGCTAAATATTCCAGTCATCCAAAATTGAAGACTGCCTCAATCCAAACCATTCTTTGCTTTCAAGTGTTTTATCAACATGAATGTACCAAATTTAGTTCAGGGTGACACGTTGGGGGGGCGAGAGGCAATAATTTCACATGTTCCACAGCTTCTTCACTGTGGTTTTAACATATTTCAGTAGAGATGTACAATATTCAGAGAGGGCTGTTCAATAAACTGGATAAAATGTAAAGATTTTTTTTTTCTGTGCTAAGATGAAATGAAATAGTTCAATAAAAACAAAAATGTTCTACCCTAAGTATTTAAAGGACTTGCATTGACCTGAAAAAACTAAGACAGGACGACACTTCATACATTTCTTTTTTATTTTTCTGATATGCATTTACACGCATATAGTAAAGCAAATTACCAAACACATGTACAAATACCTTATGCCATTCTGCACAAATTACAAATTATATCTGGCACTAGTGTTCAAATTAGGATCAAGAAACTGGAGTTTTGGTGAAGAATAAAGAGAAACAGAACCTGGTAGGAAGAACAATACATTTTTGCTTTAACGCAGGGTAGACTGCAGCATGAAGCCGTATCCATAAACCAAACTGAGTGTTCATTCGATAACAGACCTGGGTCAAAATACCATTCAAGATGCTTTTTACCTACCTGGTAGAGGTTCACCTGAGCCAGCTCAGTGGCCTCAATAAATCTGACCACTGAGCAGTAAAGACAGGCTTAAGCAAACTAATTGAAGTGTTGAAAAACAGAATTTAACTTGAAGTCTGTTCAGCAGCACCGATTGGCAACACAAACAGGAATCACAGGACAAATCAAAAGGGAAGGTAACCCAGAACTAACCTATGTTTCCCTATTCACCTTTTGTGCATTGCAGATCATCATGTAGTAAGAAACACAGGTAACAGTGCAGGTGCCTCAGGCTGTCCTGGGGCCTCGGTTATTTGCGTAGCGTTTGTGAAGCATGTACAAAAACAGCAGTCCGCGTGTCTGTATAATCCTGGGTGTTGTCTTCATTCATCCCAATGGTGTAAAAAAGGAATGAACTATACTGTGTCTACAGCTGTCAAGTCAAAGGTATAAGATTTAACAAGAGCCTGAGTGCTGTCTTTGGTAGGCAATTGAAAAGTCTTCATTTACCATGTCTACCACAGTATGTTCTGCGTGTGAATGAGCGTCCCTCCTACACAGACAGACATTCTGCAACCTAAAATGAGTCATCGTTGTTGGGAGTCTTGAAGACACAGTGGAGAGAGAGACAGAGAGAAAACACAAACAGCTTTTTGAAGGCACCATGAGTTAACAAAGAAAGATATCAAAGCTCTCTCTTACTCAGTGAGGTGAGACCGTCAGCCTGAATAAGTCACCTTGGAACAGGACAAAACATTTTCTTGATACAATTTCACAGAATTGACCAACCCATTGGTTAATGTTAATATAATGACTTTCAGCATTATCTCGACAACCGTGGCCTTCCAGAGACCTTTCTGAAATCAAACAACCCTCGCCCACCCACCCCCAACGTATCACCGTAGCTCTCCACAGAACTTAACCAGGCCCGGGCCTCCAAACTCATCTTGGCACCAAAAACACAGAGATTTAGGCAACAACAGCTACAGGTCTGAACTCGGTGGTTACTAAGAAGCTTTTCGAGCACCATCTCCAACACAGATCAGTATGCATCCATCCAACGAGAATCTCCGTTGTGTTGATTTTAGTGCTAAAATGATTAAGGATATTAAGCCCAGGCCTAACAGACATAACTATACATTAGAGGGTTCATCTGAAACAAACATCCCGGGAAAAGACAACAAAAAGGTCTAATAATAAACAGACAAGAACGCAAAGGTTCCTCTGTAACTAATACATTTGGGGGGAAATAAAAAGTGGAAATTGTGAATCATATTGCCTGGTCCCTGTTTGGGTTCACTGCTAGAAAGCTGTGACATTAAGATTCCTGCATGGTGTTGCATCCACACTGTCGAGCCAAAATTAAAATGGTAGCAAAACCGGCACAGTGGTTTTATTCAACCTACACAGATCAATAGGACAGCAGCCGTATGGGTTGGCTGTCTCTGTTCTAAGTGGTGAGTGAACAAACTGTCAAAAAAATGTTTTTGTCAGCAGTCGGCAGGTCGCACAGGAAGAAAACACCAGCATTCACAACCTTAACATTTCTCACATGGCTGCACTTTGGAAAGCTCTTAATATGTCCAATAAGCCCTCTGACAGTCAGTGGACACACACATCTGCTTTACTCAATGGTTGCTTTTAACGAAATAACAGAAAATGCAGATTAACTGTAAGCTATGATGGTTAGTTCAGTGGAGAAAAAGATGTTAAATTAAAAGAGCATCTGTGCAGCACTTAAGGTATTGAGATTTCATATGTCAGTCTGTATACAGGAGTTCTTGGACTGCTGCTGGGTCTGGGCTTGGTGTTGTGGTTGGTGGTTGTTGTTGGTTTCTTTTAGCAGCTCTCTGGTGTTGCTGTGAGAGTCCAGCTCCGCGGGGCACACCAGGTTGACATTCTCCTCTGTGATGAAGCAGAGAGGGGAGAGCTCTGCACTGTGGCCCAGGGAGGAGGTGGTGGAGGTGGGGGAGTGGGGAGTGATCACAGCTCCTTGTCCCTGGGAGGAGGATGAGGAGGCAGGACAGGTCTCCAGACGGTCGTTTTCCACCTCGGGTAGGGGGCTGACGGTGGCGAAACGCGTGTGGTAGTCGCCTCCACCGGAGCCGTGGCTACAGGATGTCTTCATGCTCTCCAGATCGGAGCAGCTGAACTCTGAGAAATGGCTGGAGTGGGAGTCTGCCACAGACGGCAGGCTGCCACTCAGTGACGGAGAGTCGAACTCAGAAGAGTTGGTACTGCGTTGCTCCAGCAGCTGAGCGTCCATGTCCTCTCGCGTCTCATTGATTTTGGTGCCTCCGCCGCCTTTCTTGCGAAGCTTGCCTTTGCTCTTCTTACCCCCCGAGCTAGAAGACGAGGAGCAGGATGCCTCTTTGGCCCACTTAGTGGAGGTTCCTTTGCCTTCTGAGGAGGTGCACCCGTTGGAGGGGCAAGTCCAGCCACAGCGGCCAACATGGCTGCCATCATCTACGCTGCTGCTGCCACTGTGGTGGCGTAGTTTGCCGGGTTTGGATTCAATGTCAACCTGGACCTCCATACTGTTCCCATCTCTGTAACCAGGAAGGAAGAAAGGGGCATGAGACAAAAGATACCTCAGAAAAATACTTACTGATGTACTGTATGAAGATGAAGTACACGTGCAAGTGTGTGAGTTACATTTTTTTTTAAACATCATTAGACATGATGCAAAAACAAGAGCTGTTTTAGAATTATTTAGTATATAATCCAATAGCAAATACTAGATCATCATAATCTAAAAAAGAGGTCAGAAATGCTCAATGAATATCTTTGATCAATTAAAACTTGTTTGTTTTTAAGCAAAGTAATGCAGTATTTCAACAGCCCTGATCATTTCTGGGGATCAGTACAGGTGTGAGCAGCGCTATTCTCTTTGTTTTTACGTCATGTGATCACAGGTGTGAATGACATAATATGTCACATTGCTGATTTTCGGACTCCAATGCACAGACTTCCCTAACAGCACCATTCAGAAAAGAAGGCCAGGATGCTCACCTGTCGAGGGGCATGTAGGCATTAAGAATGGATCCAGCCATTGCTTTGGTGCTAGCGTTGTCACTGATTGTACCCAGGCTGACGGTGCCAGACTCTCCACTCAGACTGCAGCGCTCCTTCTGCACATCAGCCTGCACCTCCAGCCTGACAACATGTAAGGGGGCAGATTTAGACAAGGTGTGCTGGCACAATGAAATCCAAAGCAGCGCCAGCTTTCTTAAACCCGTGGCGAGTGTCTGTTTTTAGTACCTGTTTAAGTAATTGACCATGGCACTGCCAGAGAGACTGCCGGTGATGCTGGCTCCAGCCAGAGCCATGGTGGACGCCGTCTCGCTCAGGTTGTCTCTGATGGCCCCCAGACGGTCCATGTGGCTGCCGCTGGCACTCAGACTGCCTGTCATGCCTCCAACACTGCCTTCACCTATACTGGGGTTGTTCCTGGTGTCAGCCACTGATGTAGTATCTGCATTAAAAAAATGCCATAATGAAATATCATTTCAATATATAACAATAACAGATATAAATACAGTCTCTCGTGGGAACAAAGGGCAGTGCTATGTTTGATGAAATAAATGTACAAACTCTGGAAATCTTATCTCACAGAACGAACATGTTTCTGCTAAAGAAACATTGCAAAAGAGCGCTTGACATCTGTGAACCCAGCGGCAGACTTTATCTGAACAGGGACTCAGCAGCGCATCGGTCAGCAAAAGGCAAATTCTGTTGTTTGCTGACATGGGCAAAACACACAGGGTGACTTTTGGGTGTCAGTGTGGGTAATGGGGGGTGGAGGTGGGGGCACTGAAGCTTACCGGTTGCAGCTGTCCCACTGCCAACATTCATGTCATTCTCGTCATCAAATTCTATGCGGACTCCTTTGCCATTCCCAGCAGAGACGCCACAACCTCCGCTACGGCACAGTGAGATGGGCACCACACCATAGACATAAGCCAGCATGATGGGAACTCCAATGCCTGAAAAATGAAAGAGACAGAGAGACACCAACGACATGTTAGACCAAAAACATTTTTTTAAATGTGCAGGACCGCTGATGCTGACGCACAAAAATCCAAAAACAGTCATCTCTTTTAATGTTCCCATCTTTGTGTAACAGCTCAAGAGAAATCCAAATGGCTTTGAAAACAAACTTTAACATATGATGAACTCTAAGATTAAACAAAAGAAATTCCTGAAGCTAGCAAGGTCAAATAAATAAATGTCGAAAAAAAAAAAAATAAGATTCCCTGGCATGCAGAAAGCTGACACAGAGAGAAGGCGGAGGTTGGAGAGGGTGGAGGACAGACTGACCGACAGTGACTGCGGCCACCACTGGAGACACGATGACAGAGAGAGTCACTCCACCAGCAATCACCAGGTTCCTCTTGTGGTTGGAGATATCTTTGCCTTCATAACGGTTATGGATCTGACAGAGAACAGAAGGGCAACGTGAGTCACAGCCAGATAGATGAAAACAGTTGGATGTGAGAACTGAAGTTAGACTCTAACAACTGACTCCAGGTCTGTTCAGCAACAATATGATTTCTGCCGAAGTGACATTAGCAGTCTGCCAGCAACAGTAAAATATTCTACAATACAATTATTAGAAAGTAATACAGCTACTATTAAGGACTTGGAGACAAATAAGGCTGTGGATACAGGACGGAAAGTAGGTCATTGTTAAGGAAATCTTTTACTCTCCTTAAAACACATCTTGAAACTATAAGAAGCACAACTGGAAGAAAAAAAAATGAAAAATTGAGGTCTAACTAGTGTTGGAACTGAGCTAAAAGATGAACTCATAGCCCAAATCACAGTGATATCAGGCTTCAACAACAGTCACTTCTGGATAGACAGCTGGTGGTCGATTTGCATCACAGAGATATTTGTTATTAGCAAACTTGTTTGTTTCCATTTTTAAGACATAAGTCATAACGTTTAACCAGATAGTCCAACCTATCTGAGGTCTCTGCTGTGCTTATTTCATGTACTGTGTTGCTTTGCTGGCATCTTTGATAAACCAAATCTACACAAGGTGACATCTCACTGCTAGTTTTGGGCCAACTGAGGCTGTCATTTTCTTTAGTCTTCAGCCTGACAGTCTCCAACCTAATGTTACAGAATGAGATAATAAAAAGCAACAAGCATGCATTTTAGATGAATGAGACAAAATAAAACTCATCAACAAAGAAAAGGAGACTGTGTGTAAGCCAGTGCTTCAGACAGGGGAGTTCTATCCGGAAGTTACAGTAAACAAACATTGTGATTGGTTCTACAGGACTGCATGAAAAATGTGACTGTATTGACCAACATGTTCCATTTCCATGTAATGCAGAAAAAACTCTTGCCATTAAAATTTTAAATGTGCTCTATGTAATAATTCTTAGCAAGGTGCATGTTTGTATCACTTTTTATTGGCCCAGATTGAGCGGACCGTAATGTGACATAAACAATGAGACCCTCCCCATTGTTTAATGCTGCTGGACTGTGGATTTCTTTGTGAGGGACTTGGGTCAGACTTTCCATGACAGTCCAAAGGATGTGACTTTATCCACATTGTTGACTGCCTCGTCTCAGTGCCTCCCTCCACCCCGCTAACAGAGAGCAACAGTATCTGATAGTTTCACGTAAACTGATGACCAGCTTCCAGCCCAACACAAAAACACCTCAGAGCCCTGTATAAGTAAAATAAAATGTTTTACTCTTAATTAGACTGCTGTAACAAAAGCCTGCTCACTACTACTACATTCCCACAGCTTTCCTGCTTTTAGAAGTCTCTTAACAGTGGCCATGCTGCAACTAAAGGGCCATGGCCTTGGTGTGGTGAGTCACCAGGACTGAATGGCTACATTCATATGTGGAATGGAGGTGATTCATGCTCAGATGTTTCACATGTGTCATGTAATCACTTGTGAATGTGGTCTGGTTTAGTCGGGGAAGAAAAGCTTGTTGGCTCTGGCTTCTTCTTGGCAGCCGTGAGAGGGGAATTCTGAATACTATCATTTCAGTGTAATGTCAAATGCTTATTAGACAGACTGGGGTTGATGAAAGATACTGAACAAGACAAGTGCACAGACACAAGACCGAAGGGCAGGTTACTGACAATTAATGACCTCAGCTGGCTTAAAATAACTAAAGAGCCTGGGAAAAATACACAACGGTATGGGCTTTTATGATATAACTAGTTAGTTACTGATTGATACAGGGCTTAGTTCTGGTCATGAGGCATGTTTACTTCCACAACTGATAACTCAGATAACTACATTTATGCAACACTGACTATGTTTACAGTCGAAAAGATAGTGCTTTAAAGCAATGCTTTGTGGGAAAGCAGAGAAATTAATCAAACCATTAAATGGAAGACTGAGAAGGAAACCCTACGCCTTCATAATAATCCATACAGCTCATTACAGCGATGTTTTTGAAAAGTAAATCTCAACAGTGGCAGATCCAAATGTGTCCACGTCAAACTTGAATATGTTTCAAAAAACATGTATGTGAATGTGTTTCCAGAGCCTCACCTTCCTTCCCACATACACAGGGATGCCAATAATCATGGCAGGGATAGCGATGCCGGCGATGAGTGCAATGCCAACAGGGGCACCCACAAGCGTTCCCAGTTGCCAAAGAATCTTCTTCTTCCTGCTCCATGGCTTCTTTCCCCAGAAAGTACAGCCTGACGGACTGAGAAAGAAGAGGTAAAGGGAAAGGATAAATATATATTAAATACATATTTATATTTTCACACGTGGTATTCATACAGTCAATACTGTAATAGGTTTTTGGCTGTTTAATTCCTTGCCACACAACTGAGGGAAAATGTTTCTCCCTGGGGAGACAGAAGTCTTAACTGACCAAAAATACTTATTTAGGGCAGAGATGTTAAGAGGTAGAACAGATAAACCTGATTTAAGAAGTTCCTAATCTCACCATGACTCAGGCAACAGCTTATATCAACCAACAACACCAACATTTCAACAAGGTCTAGGCAATATAGCACTTAAATAATATCTATATCTCGATACATAATAGGACTAGGACTGGACAACAAAATCAAATATCAGATGCTTACTTACAGATAATAAAAAGTTGTATATCAATGTAGCAACAATATTGTAGGGATGACTATTGGTACTTTCACACAATATTAACATAATGAGATTCAATAATTAATCACCAGCAATGTGGATATAATGACTAAGTGGGTGAAGACAGGTATGAGAACTGTCTGGTAAGTCCAGAAAAATGACATCACTTTACTGTAACGCAGCCTTTAAAACCAGGAAAAGACAACATTTATGGCGTATCACAATATAACAACATCCAAAATCTGCAAGAATATATAGTCTCATGTCACAAAACTGATACGATACAGATATATTGCCCAGTCCAACAGTAAACATAACAGTTTTTATTGCCGATGACATTGTTTGAATCACAGTGATGAGAACTTTCAAATAGTGATTTGTTCCTACAATTCTTGGAGATTGTAACTTTACATGTCTTAATTTTTGTGTGTGTGCATATTGACATATTTACCTCAGGTAGTGCAGGTCTGAGATCTCCTTCATGCAGAGCCAGCAGAACTCACAGCCGCAGACAGCGCAGGTCATGTGGTTACAACTGCCGTCGTTCATCTTGATGATGTAAGCAGCACAGCGGGGACATGGCTTGATGTCATCAGCTGAGAGGCAAAAAAGATGGAGGGAGAATGTGATTTAATTGTGTACTTAGTTTCACTGACTAGCTATACTACTGCTAACAACACACTGACAGTGACATCTTTCCAAACTTAACATGGTGAGAAAAAAACATTTCCTACATATCATTACCATGTTACTGAATAATTTGCAATAAATCACTGACTGCATTTACACAATGCATCCTCTATACTTGTGGTAATGCACTGCATGTTATCTATGCTCATAATGTGTGAGTAATTTGATAAACATGCATAAGATGAGAACTAGGGACGTAATGATGAACTGAATTTTACAATATCACAAATGCTGCAGTAGCGTTGTGGGACTGTGACGATATGTACCACGCTATCACGTGGCCAAGCTCACCGATCTCACAAGGGAAATCAGTATGAAAGCATTTCACTATTTCTCCTTGTCATTGTATTGCTCTGTGTGAACGGCAGAGGATGCTGGTCATGAAGATGGACTCTCATCATTATGGGTCAAATCTGATTTGTCACAAGACTTGCCAGATTCCGCCTCTAATTGGTGCCCCTCCCTCCTGCTGTAGGACCAGAGGGAGGGAGGGATTGGGCCTGCTACGCCCTGCTATGTTGTTTTGCAAAAGTACATAGTTCAATCATTCATCACCAAAGATAATTCATGGCTACTTTTTGCACATGCTTAGAGGGAAAGCAGAAGTATCTCAAGTAAAAAATAAAACCAAATTGTATATGAATAATAAGTGCTGTAGATTTATCATTAAAGGACATTACTGAAGTTATCTTTTTCTTTGTGTTCTTTTCTAATATCATTATAAATATTGTACTGTGGACTATTTATCGTAATGATAGCATAGCGTGAGCATTTGATATCGTTACATCCCAATAAATACAGAATAAGAAAAGAGCAGAAAGGATGAATGAAATGAGCAGTCATGCAGGTGTGTGCTTGTGTGTGTCCGGTCAGCAGACCTGCAGCTCCACTCTCTTGGCTGTAGCTGAGGGAGGACGAGCGGACCGTCCTCAGACGGAGGCTCTGGGCTCTCTGCTGACGTGCTGCATCACAGGTCTGGTTGGGATGCCACAGCTGCTTACAGTGGTAACAGAACTCTGTGCCGCAGCCTTCCCTGCCGCACGTGATCTTAGGACAGCTGGCACACCCAAAGGCAATCACTGCATACCTGGTAGAAGACACACATGACACAGATCAGGCAAAAGATAAGATTTAATATATTGTAGTGATATCACTGTTTCTACACAGTAATAATGCAGATGTAAGTAAAGTTATGCATGTAGAACTGTGTTTCTTTAAACATTTCTACTAATGCAAATGTTTGTTTGCAGACACTGCAGAGTACTCCTGACATGGTTAATGGTGCTTTGTCCATCCTCAGTCACTATGGTAACTGTATGACTGTCACATGTAAATGCTAATATAACGTGCCGTGGAGCCATCTGAATCCTTATTGCTTTTAACGGGTTAAAAAGAGCACATTTTAAATAAACGCCTACCACTTAGGCAACACACTCTTCCAAAAAAGAAATCTTTGTGTCACCATTCACCGTGGATGCTGCCTGCCCCAGCTAATCACACAACAAACAATATCACAAGTGGAGAAAAGGGCAACAGTATTACTTTGCACATCACCATATGTTTGATGTAAGACTTTTGTCCAGACCATTAGCTAGTAAACAACGATTTGTGAGATATGTTGCTCTGGATAGGGTACATTGGAGCAGAGTCTACAGCTGTTGTCAGTCTGCCTCGTTCTCCCAGTAGTTGCAGCTTCTGCAGTTGCAAAAATTCCAACATCTCTGACAGAGTGGCAGCTAGGGTGCCGTGATGCATGATGCTTTAAGTCAACACACAAAAGACAAAAGCTGCTGACAAAAAGGCAATGATCAAAAACAAGAAAAGTTCATCAGTTTAAAAATGACTGGCAAGCCAGTTTCTTAAGGGAAATCCTGGAGAGTGTGACATACTTGTGTTTGACTCTAGCAAAAGCCTCCCAGCGCCTCAGTGACTGACCCCAAGATTAAGTTTCAATCACAGAGCAAAAGAGAGCCTGGGAGACTTCCTCCATTGTTGATCAGTTTACTCTACTGAAAATTGTGTCTAGAATGCAGACAGACAGTGAGGAATTGCAGAGACATGTCAGTCTTGTTTAAAATTAGTCTCGGTAAACCACCAGCACTAAACACTACACAGACTGGGGACAGGAGAGAAAGACAAGGGAAAGATAAAACCGGGGCTTTAGTGCTGCAGTGTGGGTGTTTATTGTAACACCAGAACAGTTTACGGTTTAGACCAGATGAGTTTATGTATGACCACTTCCTCTGAAAAAACATTTATACTTAAAAAAAAAACCCAGAACACCAATGATGGTAACTAACACCCATGTCCTCATACACTTCCTACCAGAGAATGTGGAACAGAAAGCCTAAGCACTCAAACATTTTATATCAGACTTCAGCAGTGATAATACAGCAATGATAACATTTAATAATATCAGATTAATATAGCTGCTTTGGGGCGTTTTGCCAGTTTGTCAATAAATGCTTAAAATATGAAGGTTTTTGCCCTGGCTGGATGGATGGATGGATGGATAAATCGGGAGAGCTCTAATCCCTATACAAGGTTCACCTGATTATGCGGAACAAATTACAGCAGGCTGGAACTATTGTTTCCAGGAGGAGGTCATTGGTTTAAATGTGCCTTCTGTATAGTTCCAAAACACTGTGCATGGAAAACTGAGTAATAAACTGTGTGATGTTGGCCAAAGTCTTGGAGGTGCAGGAAAGAGGAACAAGCAAGAGGAAAGAACAGAGCTGGACAGATATGGGAAAGGGTGCAAAGACATTAGAGGTTTGCTAAAGGAAGGTGTTTTTTTTTCTAAAAGCAGTTACAAAGAGCTAAACTCAAAGGCACCTTGCATGGCAGCCATCACCATCAGTGTAGGAATGTATGTATGAATTACTATAAGTCGTTTTGGACAATAGCGTCTGCTAAATGCCCTAAATGTAAATGTATTTAGCATGGATAAATACTACAGAGGCCAGTACAGCAATGATCTGCCTCAACCTGTTGTTTATTGTCATTTTTAATCCATCAATGGGGACAAACAATCACTAATAGGCCCAGCATGGTGGAAGCATGACAACAAAGCAGTTCAGTCTTTCACTAAACCGATCAGTCGGGGTTCACAAAATGTTACACACGGACCATGGAGTGTTTCCAGTGTGCATAGAGCCTATGTGCGACCATAAATCAGTCTTAAGACTGGCTCAACACTGCGCAGTGTTACAGCTATCAACCAGCTGACCACAGATATGCTTATGTTCTGTGTCTGTGTGACAAAATGGCTGTTCAGTGATCTGTGGACAAGAATCTCTCCAAAATAAAATTCTGTGTGATGATTTAAATTGTGCAAAATAATGCATTCTGATGCCAGATATAGCATCTAACAAAATAAATATAAGAAAAGTCACCCAGGAGGAAAAAAAACAAAAATAAAAATCTTACCTATGTATGTCTAGCCTATGTAAAATAGTGCGTTGAACTGCCAAGCTCAGGACACATGGGGCTAAACATTTCTATATTCAAACACTTAAACACTGCCCTGCAGATCATTCAAAATGAAATAAAATGCAGACAGATCTGCGTTCCGACATAAACAATTAGAAACCTCACAGAAGCATTTTGTTGTGGTAAGTTTACTCAACATGCCTTAAACATCAGCTTTCTTTTCAGATTGTATGCTAGCATCTTGTCTGAACAGTACGGTTATTTCCCAAATGTGCGACTGCAAAACTCGGGCATAATTATGTCAGTGTTGGCTTCCCTACAACCGGACATGCTAAAATTCATCTTACGGGACCCAAACAATATGTACGAGGTAGTTGAGCCTGTTTTGCCTGGTACTGTTTACGTAAAAAAATACAGAAGTTACATGTCGCCACAGGATACATGTTATGTTTAGATTTTAAAAAAATCACAAATGAATGGGCATTCAATGGGGCTGGCAAAGGGTTGATATTCTCAGCCTCCACAGGTCCTACCACTTCCAGACATTCGCCTACCCCCTTGGTTGTTTGGGACAACGCATCAACGCAAATTATTCATGTCCCAGCCAAAATATACAAAAAATCTTGTTTAGCGACGTAATCCAGTGAACACTACCATGGGCAGGGCAGCAAATATAATGCATTCAACATCAATATTGCATTGCAATGTCGATATTGACTATTGGCGCTTCCACAGAATATTTACGCAGTGAGATTTTGGATAAATGATCATAATATCTTAATATAATATCAAATCATAAATACATTGACTAAGTGAGTAAAGTGGAAGTGCAACAGCCTGGTAAGTTTTGAGAAACTCCTCAAAATCACTTTTTTGTGATGCAGAATTTAAAATCAGGAAAAGACAAGACTTGTGCCATACCACAACATAATATCAAAAATCTAAGACCATATACAAATTCCATATCTCAATAATGATATTGTATCAATATCGTGCTGCTCCTGTGGCAACAGTGATGGCAGATCAAATCTATATATGAATATGTCTTGGCTGTATTGTTATTTTTAAAAACTCAGTCAAAACTATTTGGATGCTTGATTATGCCAATAATGTCCTGCCCAGTAGGATGGATTTGCTGCATTCATGCTCCAGCAGGAGAGATTATCCCAGAAACAGACAAGACCACTGCTTTCATTCTTTTTCAAAGCACAAACAAAATATGCTATTCCTCCAATGCTCACCCCCACCCGACAATATATTTGTTACTATTTTGGTCAAGGTTACAAAACAGGACATCCCACAAAACATAACAAAACATGCAGCTGGCAAAGTATTCAAGGTCACTATAGCGCAAGAATGAGGTACAAAGAGTACTTTAAGATAGTATGATGGGATGTGGGGGCTTTATAGCCACCTGACCTCAAACAATTCCTGGAAGAAAAGGAAATGGCTGCAAGAGACAAGCATAAGCAACCAGAGTTTTTAAAACATGATGCTAACTGGTTCACTGAGCCAGTCTGCTGAGTGATTCTCCCAAATGAGCAATGTGTCCTATGACTGGTGGATCTTTATTGCTGGTTCAGAGTTATTAGATCTAAGCCATAACATTAAAACCATCCAGTTAATATTATGTAGCAGCCCTGACGTGTCGAGGCATGGACATAGGACCTCTGGGAGTATCCTGTTGTGTTTGGCACCAGGACCTTTGTAGTGAATCCTTTGGATTCTATATGTTGGGGGTGAGGCCTCCATGGATCAGACCTGTTCTGGCATGTCCCACAGATGCTCGATCAGATTGGAATCTGGGAAATTTGGAGGCCTGGTTACCTTGGGCTCTTAGTTGTGTCTTATTCGAGATGCTCCTGAGCAGGTTTTGTGGTGTGGCAGGGAGCACTGTCCTGCTGGGAGGGCCACTGGAGAGAACTGTTGCCATCAAAAGGTGTACATGGTCCACAACTGTGTTTTGAAGGGTGGTGGATGTCAAGTACAATGTCATTGCATTGTCGCAAGATGATCAATGCTATTCAAATCACTTGTGGGGTTTTAATGTTGTTGCAGATCGGTGTATACTTGTATGCTAAGGACAACGGTTTCAAAAACATTAAGAATATTATGATTCACCAACATGAAGCAGAAATTGTTTTTTCTAATATTAAAGAATCAAGTACATCAATGTGCGGGCCCTGCATCCATATAACAGTACCACGAATTAGTTGATGGCCCCATTTTGAAATTCATAATCAGTTGACTGAGGCTTCGCTTAGTGCCAATTCTGCACAGCGTTTTCAAATCTCGTTTAAGGTTCAAGTTCAGAGCAAGACTCACGTTATTACCAGAGTTACTTTAGTACACCACGTCTGTAGCTAATGGATCCATGCTTGCAAGGGATAACAAACAACACGTCCAACAACCACCAGCTACACAACCTAGAGAGACAATATGATGAAACATATGCAGGCAACAAGGACTAATTATGTGGATGGTACAACGGCAAGAGCGAGCAAGAAATAGCTAGACAAAGACAGGAAAATCTGATTTCTCCTGCTACAACTCTGCAAGGTCTTAGGTAATCATTTCATATTTCTCCCCCCAACTGCAAAAGTGAGGCACCTGGGCCTGGCTGTGTGAGACAGTATATGTTTGTTTTGCCTGTGTTTACTGCAAGGGGATGGACCATACTTTGTCACTGATAGTGCTACATTGTGGACAACCAATCCATATTGAAACAATTATAAAAGGTAACTCCCTATCAAGGCAGAAAAAAAATCCACTGGTCACCATTTCCAACCATCTGCACACTGTGTATAGTGTGAATGATCAGCCCTTTTCAGACAGACATTCCACAATAGCGCCGCAACGAAGGTTTGTTGCTACACTGCCTTTGTTTGTTTATTCTGAACCAGAACCAAAGAGACCTGACAGTACATGTCACAACCTTGAGATCTGTTGGGGGGTTTTCAACATGTAAGTATAAAAATGTCAGAGCAAATTGTTTATAGTCATACAGATCCTGTTACAATGTGCTGTGATTGAGAGCCTGACCCTCCATAGATCACATAAAAGAAACATAGATACTTTTTTGCTCTATATTATATAATTGCCATCAGTAAATAGTGGACCTTGACTTGCTCTCAGCCGGGAGAGGGATGCTGTTCTCTGGGAGTGAAGTCCATTGAAGACTCAGTAGGTGAGGACCTTTCGTCATTAAATTGAAACTTGATAAAGTCGATAGGACAGACAGCATGACAGCGACTTTTCCACATAAAACTTCCACATTCTTTCCTAATGTAAGCAGCCAAAGATAACAACTGCGACCACATTACTGTTGCTTGGACTGCTAATGTCGGTTTAGTGAATTGAAGTGTGGGACACTTTTGTTTTGAGCATTATTCAGTGAAGGACTTTTTTAGCTGTCAGACTGCGAATGTCATCAGAACATCACTATCCTGTCCCACGCTGCCGGCTTACCCCTACAGAGATGTCGTCTAGCCTCCTCTGTTATGACCTACCCTGGCAGATAACTGTGAAAAACTTTGCCCCCATTTCACCTTTCTAACTTTCATTCAGACAAGAAGGCGAATTAATAGCATAATATCCCCACCACTGTTGCAGCCTGAATGGGGTTATTGTGACATGCTTCTTTGCTGCAACAAAGACCAATCCTTGACATCCTTCTATTTCAATAGTTTTATCATCATCATCATCTTCAATCATCAACAAACAAATATGACATAATAAGTATTCACTGCGGGGCGATATTCCCCAACAAAATAATAGCCCACCTTTAACTGGTAATCTGTGTAAACCTAATATATATTACATTTGGGTGCGGACAAAAATAACCAGTAGTAATTAGGAACCGGCCTGCTTAACCTACTGTGGCAGAGGCATGATCAGAGATCATAAACAGAGCAGAACAGGTTAGTAGCAAAACATAGTGTTAAATTTTACTTTCACGTTGGTTTGGTCTTGTCCCCCAGCTTGAACCACAGTAATGATCTGATGCGTCCTGGTTGTACACTGTTGTTTTGAATCCATCGATGGTGACAAACAATTACTAGTACGACGAGCATGCCAGTAGCACGACAACACAGCAGCTTTGTCTTTTGGCAGACTGATTAGCAGGGGTTCACAAAACGTCACATACAGGGGTCATGGAGTGACCCCCACACCACCGCACCAACCTGCGGCATTTCGCTGCACTGCCATGTCCAATGAATCCAGCCGCTTCGCCTAGTGTGCATGCTGCTCATCGTTCGGTTAAAAACAACCGTAGCATGTTGTCAACTAGTGTAGCAGCTAGTATACAAGTAGATTTATAGTTCCCTTTATATGTAATTCATCATTGAGATGTTATCCCTGAGAATTTTTGTAAGCTTCTATGTTTTATGCTGTTTTTGTACCAAGTACTGACAAAATCCACCTTCGATTAAATGGCTCTTCAACTTTCTGGGGGCAGCCGTAGATGTGCCAGTGTTTTTTGTTCGGATTTGGGACTTGAGATCATCTCTTTTTTTATTTGTTTCATTTTCAGACACTATGTCAAAAACTTAGCAACATCACTGGTATATAAATTCACTTCTTACCCACAGTCCGGCGCAGGGCACCAACGACAGTCAGGGTCAGCGACAAGCCACCTCCTCAGCATGAACTCCTCGTATTTGTCCATGAGTGCCCGGTCACCAAGGATCATCCGGATGTCGTGCGGGTTAAAGCGCTCCGAGCACTCAGGGCAGCTGATGTTGACACGTGACTCTGAGATCTCAATGCGCAGGTACTGACGTAGGCAATCGATGCAGGAGCGGTGGTGACAGGTCATGATGTCAGGAAAGCTCTCCCTAGAGTGGCGCAGAAGGCACAACGGGCACTCCAGTAGCTCACCCCCCACCCCACCCCCCACCTTGGAGGAAGAGGAGGAGGAGGTAGAGGAGGAAGGCCCTGAGGCAGATGAGGTGGAGGCAGCAGCAGCAGCAGCAGCAGCAGCAGCAGCAGAGGCAGCTCCGGTCCCAGCCACAGAGAAGAAGGCAGAGTTCTTGTCATTACACATCTCGGAGTGAATGCTCTCAATGCTGGCGATGCCATCCAC
Source organism: Diplodus sargus (assembly GCA_903131615.1). Classification (NCBI taxonomy): domain Eukaryota; kingdom Metazoa; phylum Chordata; class Actinopteri; order Spariformes; family Sparidae; genus Diplodus; species Diplodus sargus. Next base: position 2,200,026 of record CAEMYA010000014.1, on the reverse strand, counting down.
CCCTCCAAGCCCTCCGGGTCCAGGGTGCTGGAGCTCTCGGGACCTGTGGCGCCCTGATTTGGGCTCCCTACCTCGCCGTCTGAACAGAGAGGCAAGGGAGAGGCGCCTCTTTTTTGGTGCCTTCTTCACAGAGGGCAGAGAGATGGAGGACGCAGTGGACTGCAGGTCCCGATCAGAGCCCATCACCCCACCGCTACCACCACCCAACTGCCGGTGCTTCTGCAGGCTCATCTCTCCGGAGGGAGGGGAGGGGTGCGCCAGCGGGGAGCCAGGGCTGGGTAGCCTGTCCCTCACATGTGCAGGGAGGTCTGGGAGGGGGATCGGGCTGGGAGAAGGGGTAAGGTGGTGGATGGGGGAGGGGGAGGGTGGTCCAGGGTGGGGGGACAGGGCTCCTGAGGGCCCGTCTGCGTTTAAGACATGATGGCTTCTCCTGATCAACCTCGTGGTCACATCTAATAGCCGGATTTTGGCGAAGGGGTGGGGGTCACCTTGCTGCGAAACTGATGCAACAGAACCTGGAGAGAGCAAGAAGGAAACAGTGGGGAAGGGCAAGACCAGGGGAAAGCAGGAGGGGGGGGGGAGAAAAAAGAATAGATTTTATATATATAAAATAATATTTAATTTCAATAGCTCTCACAATGAGAACTCAATGACACAGAGATGCAGAAAACATTTTTTCAGACACAGATATAAATGCTTAAAGCAACACCTCAAAGCATAAAACTCAATTAAAATCAACAACTTTATCTCCTTCCCTAAACATACGGAGAGGACGAGAAAGGGAGAGGAAAGGAGGGTTTTATGATTTTCTAAGCTGTGTGAAGCCAGTAGGTACACCATTCTGTCAGGAATATTGTATGTGTGTGTGTGTGTGTGTGTGTGTGTGTGTGTGTGTGTGTGTGTGTGTGTGTGTGTGTGTGTGTGTGTGTGTGAGTGCGCGCGTGTGTGTGTGTTTTATTTGATTTAATAACAGTGTATTACTGTTGAAGAGATGCATTTACATTTCCAAAACCCCCTCAGATATGACAATAATACTGAATTAATCAACCTCCCCTCTCCACATGGTTTTCTAAACCACAAATGAGAGAATACAACAAATCCAAATATTTTCTTTGAAACAAACAATTTATCATGTTTACAGTCAAGTTAAAACATTTTGTTTGTGATAGAATATTTGTAAAGCTGAGTTTTTAAACACATTTGAAACATCACTCTTTACTGTCTTTTCAAGTCACCACCTCAAACGTGAAAATAATCGTTCATTGCGGCCCTAGATAAAGTAGGAACAGGTCAACAACATCGACAGGAAATATGATGGCACATCAATATCAATGCACCGCTAATTTCATGCTATCAATTCCCTGAGCGAGGCCTTCCAATACTTTTTGCTCAGTCACAGTTGGCAGAGTGCAAGTTTGCATAGCTGATCAGTACATCAGTCAGAGAGCTGAAAGGAGAGGACAGAAGGTTGACAACCTTGGACAGTATTGACGCACAGAGAGAGCGCCCTTATGTGCCTGTAAGATCAACAGTGGCAAGGCCTGATCCCAGACTGTCCTGTGCCGATAACAGCAAACAGGAGGATGTGTGAGACTTTTAGACTTTAGACTTTTATTTATCCCACAAATTTACTTGTCACAATAGCAGGTAGACAGACATACAGACATACAATAAGTACAGGACAGGAATACTGAAAAAGATTTGAATAAGAGAGAAAGATAAAATATAGAAAGGACTATACGTTATGTGCATTATATATACAGGAGGCAAACGTGCATTATATACATTTAAGTATCAGAGGATTGCCTTGTTGAGGTTGGATGCATAAATAAATAGTGTTTAAATACAGTGTTTGAAAATAGAGTCAGTGTATGAATATGAATATGTACATAAAACAAATTAGTATTATTGCACAGGATAATTGCATACGATGGCAGAGGTAGAAGTGTAAGTAGTGCAAGATAAGTAGGTCCTTATGTTGCTACATTAAGGGTTATTGGTGTTGAACAGTCTGACAGCAGTTGGAATGAATGACCTGCGGTAGCGTTCCTTTTTACACCGTGGGTGAAGCAGTCTGTTGCTGAAGGAGCTGCTTAAGGCCCCCACAGCCCCAGCAGACCACAGCGTAGAAAAGAGCTGATACTACCACAGAGTCATAGAAGGTTTTTAACAGTGACCTGCACACACCAAGATAACCAAGAGATAACGGGGGCTTAGTAAGACGCCAACTACAACAAGAGTTATCTTGTATAAAAGTATCAAAGACCTAGATAAACATATTGTGGTCTTTAAAAACACATTTTAAGAGTGCTTGCCATTGCATGTGAATTCAAGCAGAACTTTGCTGTAGGTCTGCTCATTTCACAATTTCCTGTATGACAAAACATTATTCCTTCTCTATAATCACCATATCTGAGTGTGTTTGTGTGTCTAGTCAATCCACAAAATGATATCAGGACAGATGGCGTCAGAGCCAAACTGATGAGTGTTATGTCCACTTGAGAATTTCACACATTTGAGAGGGTGAAAGAAACAATGAGCTAAAGAGAGGGAGACAGAGGGAGACTGTGTACACTACTACAGTGCACAGCTGCAGAGGCAAGAGGAGCTACAACGCGACCAATACCAGAATTTGGGCATTAAAACTATTGTTCCATTTTAATATGGTTCACTTGTTTGCATCGGTCGCTCATGATGCACCAAAGAGGAAAAGACTTATCTTGTATAGTAGCAGGCAATTCTACAGTTGAACACCATTTCTTGTTTGTGATAAGTACGGGGTGTAACAGTACTTTCATTCATTCAGCCTGTAGATGTCCACGCAGACAGGACTGACGACATTCACATTTGTTTGCTCTAATTGTATTTTATTTTTTTCAAATCAGCCCTGCAGAAAAATATGACCTATGTGAGAGTGTATGTTCACTGCTTAATGCGCTAGAGTTTCTGCTAGCTATCGCATGTGGAACTTTGTGAACACTGTAACTTCAATGAATGTGTGTTAAAATAAATGAAAGGAAATGTAGCCTATTGCATTTGGTATTTTATGTTGCCTTTTTCCCCCTGTTGTACCAAACTTTTACCAAACCATTATCCCAAAACCAAGGCAAGTACCAAACGGTGACCAAGTGAAAAGCCAACTCACAAGCTACGTTAAGATATAACAACCTGAGCCAACAGGTTTATATAGAAGAACTGAATAGTGAACGCAAAGCTGGTGCCTACTCATTCTTATCGGAACTTTTTTTTCTTCCCCCACTTGGCCCACAGACTAAAAATGACTTCATAATTATGAAGCATCCATGGAAAAAAAACATTCATAATCCAGAGTAAAAATTGACTTTGTTCACAGCTTGAGTTGTCCTGTCCACAGTTTAACTGGGAACAAGGCTGAGAGGCACCACGGTATCCAGGTCTGAACAGTAGATTCATGACTGAGCCTTCAGGATAGTCAATGTAATCTTAATACCGTTTGCTTTTTTCAGTATCACGTGTAATTTGCTGACTGCAAACACCATTAGCTTTCTTTCAAACTGGTCAGGCTTTCCAAGAAAGGACATAAGGCTAGTCAATACATGCACGAGTCACTGGTCAAATGGACACACAAACTCCCTTTATACAGAAATACAAATGCAGGTTTAAAATTACCGTCTTAAAATAACAAATGAGCCCGTGATTAACCTACACTTAGACCAAAGAACAGAACTGCCACCGAGTAAAAAACTTGATGCTAGCCTCGGAATGATTATCATCATAGCAACATTAAGCAAAAGGTATGTAGTACAGTTTGTGTCAGCTGTTTTCCGTGTGATTGTACATCTGTGCTGTGCTTTGTGTTTCTGGGAGTGGTGATCAGGGATGTGGAGAAAGAATGTCTGTGATCTTAGAAGAGGGCTGCTACTGAGGTCCAGCTTGTTCGGTGGGTGTCCATCCCTCAATGTGTATGTGTGTTTATCAGAGTCTTTGGTTACACCTTGGCAGTGAACCATGCTGTCCGGACACACAGACACAGACACACAGACACAGACACACAGACACACACACACACACACACAGCTAAAGGGGCCTAGAACATGCTCGCTCGCTCGCTCTCTCTCACACACACACACATACTGTACATGTGGCATGTACATACTTTGTAAGCACTTACTGCAGTAAACCAGACCCTCCGCATTCTGTCAATCTGCACCACTATACTGAAAGATCAAAAGCAGCACTCAGCACAGCAGCTTTACAGCTGCAACCAAACCACTGACACTATCAGCACCACACTTTTCTCAAACACATGCTGCTTTCACCCCACAACTTTCCCCCTTCTCTCTCTCTCTCTCAACACACCAGCAGTGAGAGATGGTGACCTCCTCCCTGTTCCACTCTCCTTGCTTTGAGTCGGGACTAAAAACAGGAAACTCTGATGTGGTGACCAGGGCTGGCCTCAGTATCTCCTGCACATATGGAAGGGGATGACGTCTCTCTGATAGACACACAGAACTTAATGTTTTGAACATATCATTTTCCATCTTGGTGTGTTGCAGCTCACTTTTTCTCCCACACAATTTATACTTAAAAAGGCATTATACTGGTTATGAAACAGTCTTGAAACAATACTGACGGCTCTGTATGACAATCTAAAAGACCCTCAGACAGGTTATTCTTAATGCCTGCCACCAGGTCGAATTCCCTGTGAAATAGAAAGTCAGTCATAGAAAGTAAAATGAAAAACTACTGACAGCAAATTGAGGAGACTCACACTCTGAGAAAAGAAGCTGCTGCTGCTCTGTAGTCTTGTGATAAGGTAGCGGTTACAACTGTATTGCCAGGCAGCAGAAGAATACCTTGCATGTAATAGATTATTTTGGCCCTGCTACCAAGGTATGTTTTCCTTTTGGCTTGTTACCACATAAATCCTTAAAAGCTTTAACTTGCCAGTGAAATGTACAAAACGAATGGCACATTCCAAAAAAATTATAAACAAAGCAGTCATATAATTTTTTTTGAAAGAAATGCAATGAATGTTACCACTTTCACATTTAAAACCTCTTAAGGTTCTTTTTCCAAAACGACATACCGAGATTAAAAGCATGACAGCTCCCACATAGTTTGAGACTCGGGGATGTGCTTGATACCATTGGAAAGGAACATCCTCAAGTTTTTTCTAGAAGTGTGATTCTATGACATACTGACACAGAGTTATAGAGGTTGGAACACAAGTTTTGGTTTCCGTCCAATTCAAATGTCAATAAACTGACTAAGATATAAGGGTTCAGGTATGTCTATGGACACAGCAGACACAGTTAGGCCATAGCCACGGGTCTTAGCTTGCTACACTCAAAAGTTGAAGTCAAAAGACTAAAAAATTGATTTTTCACAAGCGTTTTGCTTGGGTCCTTTTTTTCCAAGAGCGCCTACTGAGATTCAGAGGCTTATAACTTGAGAACCCCTTTACCTAGAAACATAATCTTGGTCTCAAATGAAAGCTAAGACCCTGGGGTTTCTTGCTTGTTCGACACTTGTAGCTAGTTTTGGGTAAAATTACATGAATATTCCCATTCTATGGACTCTTGGTGAACTATGAAAAAAAATTTGCAGCATGACATAGCTGTGGAAAACACTCCGAAGTGCTCTTTCCAATGTTGTTTCATATTGAGTTTAGAAGGCTATTACATGGTCTGGAAATAACTTTTTTCCTTGGTGTTTGGGCTTAAAATAATCACGACAGTCTCAGCTTTCCAACAGTGAGTATACTGTTAAGATCTGATGCTTAAAACTATTAGCAAAAAAACTATTAGTTTTTACAAAGGGTGTTTGTTTAGTGAAAATATTCAGATATTCGGTATCAGCAGATAATAAATATCAAAGGACTTGGATCATGATCGGGGTAAAAAAAACAAACTTTAATTTAATTTTAAGGAAATTAAAACGATCCTTCTATAGTCAAAATAACCCAAAAAGTGTGTTTTTCAGCTCCAAAGACATATTTAGCGAGACCTTTCACTCTCAAGTGTTTATACAGAACCTCAAAAGGTGAAAACTAGCGGAGATATGAATTTATGAAAATGACTTTGAAATTTGGGGGTCTCTTGGATGTTCAGGAAAACCCAATCCAGTGAAAGCATCAAAGTGGTTGCTAGGGTTTAGAATATGCATAGAGCATCGTAAAAATGATGAAATTTAGCTCTGAGGGCCAAACTTTAAAAATATATAACTTAAAAAGTATTTGGAGTACTGCTATAGGATTTCCATTCAATTTGGACATAATCTTCAACATGATTTTTTTTTCTCCTAAAAATCACTGACATGACCTAGGAGGCCTTGGTTGGTATGTTATGACCCTGTAATGAAGACATTACTAGACAATGTTGAAAGCTTTAGCTTATGAATTTGATAGCTGTGGGCTTACATCTAACCTTGGTGTATGTGCGATACTAAAACAAAGTTGACTTTGTTTAACCTTTGTCATAAATAAAAATATTACCTTATCGAGGCATCCCAAAAGCAGAAAAAGAACAAAACGGTATTAAAAATATTTTGAATCCCTCCTTGAGCCGTTTCCAAAACAAATGCGCGCCTGACTGAGATCTTATCTACAGGAGATGGTGGTGGTCATACTTCCTTAGTCCACAGGGACCTCCAGATTCAAAACAAGCATTCCTTGTGGCTCTACTGTAAGACTTTTTCAGAACTGCACACAGCTTTGGCTCAGAGTTTAGAGCCAGCGTCTTGTTATCGGAAGGTCGCTGGTTCGATTCCCCTGTCTGTAAGTCAAAAGTGTCCTTGGGTACAATACTGGTCGACACCTTGCATGGCAGCCACTGCCTTCAGTCTATGAATTACTGTAAGTCGCTTTGGAAAAAAGGGATCTGCTAATTGTAAATGATAACAAGTGTTTGGAGAACAAACATTGAACACAGAGATTTAAAAAAAAGTATGAAAAGCAGACATTTTTTAATTTCATTTAACATAAATCCAGTAAAGAAAATGCTTCAGTTGTTCTTGCTTCGGGTTGTTGTGTTCAGCCACAAGCAAAGCTGCAGTCCAGTGGTGCTGCTGAGTGCATTGTACTGTGAGTGAGATATAGGGGTGCAGCGTGTAGTAAACACAGTGTGAAAGGCTAATAGTGTACACTCATCCATGAAAAGATGATTGCAGGGCAGGTGCTTTACCCTGACCTTGCTGTCTGTCACAAGGCAACCACCACATCTAAATCAGCCAAGGAGTGACAATCGGGGCTTATCGCTGCTGGGCAGATAGCTGTGTGTGCGTGTGTGTGATGGGAGGACTGATGATGCAGGTAGACTAGGCCAGCTGTCTCATCTGAAGGCCCTGGCTAGGTCCCACTCACAAAATGAAACACCTATGTCAGCTCATTGGCTGCAGGCTGTGGTCAGCAGTAAAGGCTTTTCTCATTGAGCATGCCGATTTAAGTACATTAACACAATCCAAATCTGCCCAGTGTGCCTCCAACCGGCGGACAGAGCTCAGACCGGCAGGAAGAGTGAGGGGAGAGAGAAGGGAAGGAGAAAGAGAAATGAAGCAAAAGGGAGAAAGAGGAGAAACAAATAAAAAAAGAGAGTAAGACATAAAACAATGCCCCAACTTGGAGCGATGGGGTAATGATAGAGGGAAAGGAAAATGGGCTCAAAGGGTGCTGAAGGACCATGTGAAGAATTATTTGCTTTCTAGGAACAAAATCCTGCTCTTTGATTTGGCAGCTTTCCACTTAGCTACAGTACATTTCCTGTCATAGATTAAGTACCATTTCTGAAGGGGAACAAGCAAAAATATTTTAAAAGAAAAAGAAGAATGGACAGAAAGTAAATAATCTCAATATCATTCCCCAAACTTCTTAAATAAGTGACTATGGTTTGTTACTCATGGGCATGGGCGCATGTGGCTGTGACTAACAGCACACTTTTAGGGCTTGTATACAAAACAATTAGTTGTGGTGGTAAAATGTCAATGTATGCTAATTAGGTGAGATATCTGTTGGATCAATTAAGATAAACTAAATTTGCAAATCTTATGACAGAAGGACAAAAGTTCAACAGGACTTAACTGACTGACAAATCAGGATAACAATGACATATCAGACTAAGATTGAGATGCAAATTGCAGTGTTGCCAGTGCCAGTTGACATTTCAATGTCCTAGACAAATGGGACAAATTCTGGTCAAATACCATCTATGATTATTGATCAAATATTGTGCAAATCAGCTTTGAACTGGCTTTGTATGTAATTGCACTGCACAAAAAAAATGTCTGATGTTTCATGGAAACAGACAAAATTATCATATGAACATACCTGAAATGTTAGCCAAATGTTACAAGAACCAAAAGCTCTCGCAAACTATTCTGTAACACATACCCTCCACTTCTATTACTACTACTACTACTACTACTACTACTACTACTACTACTACTACTACTACTACTACTACTACACCACCCAGACATTAATAAGTAGTTTGTTGGGACGCCCTGTTGCTCGGTTGGTAGAGCCGGCGTCCCATGTGCAGACGACTTGTCCTTTCTGCAGCGGGGTTCATGTCCTGTGGCCCTTTGCTGCATGTCACTACCCCCTAATCCTGTTTCTTGTCATCTCTGAGCTGTCCTATCAATAAAGCCATAAACGACAAGGCTTTATTGATAAAAAAAAGTAGTTTGTTTAGATCCAATGCAAGACAAAGCAACCACATTTGATTAGCTGTCCTAAGCTGTTGAAAAACGGTCCAAAACAAATTAGTGACGAGAACATGAGGCTTTAGGGAACAAAATGTTTGTTTTGTTACAGTCAAACCCTTGATCTCTGAGATATAAAGTGCGATCACGTTGGAAAGCCAAACATTTTTTCTCACACCGCAGAAAAAGAGCTATTTGCCATGAGGACACACTGACAGAGAACATAGCAACAGTGGAAGGCTGTCGCCATAAAAAACAGTGTAGAGAAGGCATTCCCAAATAAATATGTCACCAACAGAGGCATGTGAAATCACTTGAACACAACAGCAAACATACAAAATTGCTGTGTATAAATAGTCCACATGCTTTTCATAGCATCTTTAATAGAATAGAGCATGTGCATGAAGACTTGTAAATATAGTATGCTGTAGGACACAGAGTGTGAACACTGAAATGACCACTGAGAACAATTAGAGAACGGCTCTCTGTAATCTGAGGTAACAACAAATACAGTTTCTAACGCTGACGTGAGCAGGCCCTGGGTATAGCGCAACCGAGTAATTTATTACGCAGATAAAAGTGCAGTAAGAATTTTTGCGTGCGTAAGTATGGGCATACACAAGAACAACAAACCGAGAACGCAGATCAAAAAATGAGAGTTGGTAGATGTGCCAGAGCTTTCCTTGGGGACAGAGTTCATTTGGCATTCCAGTAAAAGAACAGATCCAGGCTGACCTAAGCTGACCCGCTGGAGCCTGAGAGAGTACAACACACAGGCTAAGAAAACCATGGCGCATACATTTTTTAAATGCATTTAAATGCATCCTTAAAAAGGATACAGCCTCAAGGCTTAAATGTGGACCGAGCGACAGATCAAACAATTACAGTATAATCATTCAAATAATCACTGTCCGTAAATAGCTGACACCGTCTGGCCCTCAATCATAAGGAGGGATGCTGTTTTCCAGGTAACGTTCACTGGAGTCTCTGCCAGTCAGGCTGACCTTCGCAGTGACTTTTCCTTATTAAATTTGGTGATTTTTGTCTATATAGGTTTCCAGAGAAAGTAACTACAACAGCACAAAAGTGGGGGGCGACAAAAGACATGGAGAATTTAAGTTTTTTGCCCAAAATCATATATAAATACTGCCAGTCAACTGCGGGAGCTTCCCAGCTCTTGTTGCAAGTGGCAGACGCTGTTATTTAGGCAGAATGTGAAGAAGAATTCTTAAATTCTGTATTTCTTATTTTCTTGTAATTTACCAAAGACACTTCCTGCGACCACATTACTGTTGATTGGTCGCGTTACTTTGGGGTTAACGTGTGGGACATTTCTTTTATTTGATGAGAAAAGGATCTGTTGTCAGACTGAGCGCCATCAGGACCAACAAAGCACGGCCGACCTGTCCTGTGCTGCTGGCTTTTCCATTCACACAGACACACGCCTCTGTCTTCTGCTAAAAACACATTCCAACAACTTATGTAGTAAAAGAGTGAACTGGTGCCGTCAACATAAAAAGACCATCGAACACAATCACTTTGAGACACAGATTCTCACACACACTAACAATACACAGACTTCAAACCAACTTCTAAAACAATAAGCTAGAGTGCTTTTAAAGCTTTTTCTGCCATGTTGACATGCTGGTTAAACACAGGCCAGGTCAGGCCAAGTCGGAACTACAGGGAAATTATAAAGGGCAAGCCCCTCCGTATCTAAGCCTCGAATTTTCCTCGACAAAGGAAGGTAAATCACCTTTCTGTGCAAAAAGAAGAGGACCACCCTGAGTGACTCAGCAATGCAGGAGAATGCCCGTCATTCCACTCAACTGATAATTAGACCTGGGATTCTACTAGCTCTAAACTTAGCCTGCAGAGACTCACTAGTGTGCTGTGTGAGCAGTGAGTGTGGAGCAAAGAAACCACCCACAAACAGACTGTGGCAGTTACCGCCTGGCATGGTGGTCATGCAGCGACACAATGTGAAATTAGTAATCCTATTTCACATAGTTGGAACTCACAATACAGCAGAGGCATAAATAAAACAAGGGAGTAGATACACAAGATGATAAAACATACAGCTGGGCTCAAGCAGAGACACAATCGGTTCAAAGAAGGACTGGTAGATGGACAGGTATTCAGACAGTGATGACAGCATATAACTGATTTGCACACAGACAAATGTGAGCAGTGAAACATGCATCAGCTGAGCCAGTGTAGCTGGCCAGTCAGTATCAGTCCAGTTGCATTCCTGGCCTGCCTGTCTCCTGTGTAATGCTGCATCTATGCACATTCCTGGGCCTCTATGGGGCTAGGGACAGTCAGTGCATTAGTGAGGCTTCCACTGCATCACGAACAGACACAGAGCAACCTCCTGGCAGGCAAGCTGAGCAGCTATTGACTGATGTGGGCTGTAAGTCAAACAATGTCCCACCCTTTTCACCAAAGTGTGGAGCAAGCTGAAACCTGGGGGTGTGATCAGCGGCTTTATTTAAATGACAGGTTTAGCCTTGTCCTAGTGTGTTCTGGGAAGACATTCAAAATGTTTCAGTGTAATTAATTAACTATCCTCCACTGCTGCTCTGAGTAAAGATTACACACAATATACAGTAGTTTAAATAGAAGAGAAATATGGCTATGCATTGTGTTTTGAATCTGCCCCTACAAGGGATTAAAAATGGCCCAAACAACAACGACAATAGCAGAGTAAACAGGGAAGGCATTGTTGAATATACAAAGAGAGGCAAGGCAGGCCGACTGGGAAAAGAAAAGGAAAGGTTTCCAGCCCCAACAAAGCCAGTACAGTCTCAAGCAGCCGCCCCCCCCCAAACTTCCCCTCTTTCCTCCCTCACTTCACTCGAGAGAAGGAAATGAGGTAAGCATCCTGGCATTTCTGCTCAGCTGAGAGAGCTAAGAGCTCAGGAAGAGGGTGTGAAATAGAAAGGAATTAACTGGAAAATTGGCAGTATGTTTAACATGTCCCCTGGTAATGCTGAAGAAAAAGCCAAAATAAATACACCAATCTCAGCTATATTACTGTACACTCATCAACGGAGACCTGGGGACGAATAAAGTATTTTGAATGGAATTCAACTGAGGTAACGCCATACCATAAATATCAAAGTAGCCAATCCAGTCAAAATTTCTGGTTATATTAGTATTAACTATGTAGTGTGTGCCCAGTGTTTTTTTCAAAACTACTTTCGCAAAATCTGTTCCTTTCCTTTCCTGTTCCCTCTTGTGTTCTGTCCATCTCAGTCACCTAATGTTGCTAATGTGCATGACTGTGCTGCACTTTCATGACAGCCAGCTCGACAGTGTGAGCATTCCACCAAAGAAGTGAGTGAAAATTAAAAGTGCATAAATAAAAAGTTATTAGCATGCACTTTGAGTACACATTTTAAAATAAGATTGGCAAACTCCATGGATTTGCTAAGATGCAATGCTATTATTAGCAAAAAACCAATGTACAAATGATGCTGGTGCATCACACTGGACAGACTCATTTGCATAAAGTTGAGGTTGAGTTGTGATTATGCAAATTCAGATGCGACGATTGTGGAGTCATTTTGGCAAAAAGACTTGCTCATGACATCCCTACTTTCCCCCTACCACATTACATCCAAGGCCACTAAGTCTGTCCACCCTCCCATTAAGACAGTTTCCTCCATCTTCGTTTGTAACAAGCCAATCACAGCCATAGCTGAGAACAGTCACACGTCATGGTCCTGTACCCAGAACAACCACCTTTTGGGTGGAAATAAACGCTGTGAAAGCACTGGCGCCAGATAGAAAATTGCTAGAAGTGACATGTCTAAAAGCTGCTGTGTTGCATTTTTCAGGTCAAACAATACAAAATCCCAAAGGTGATGATTTTATTTACTTCACCATAGAATGAAAGGCAGTTCAAGAAGAGACATGTGGCTTCAGGTCGTCCAAAGAGAGGATGAATATTGTAAACCGCAAGACCTGGCCTGTCAATACGTATTTGTTTGTGTCAAACACCTCATTGTTAGTTAATGATGTTACTGAGTGAATGACGTGCGCCAATTGTGTATGTAGATAGAAGTGAATTAAAAAAGCGTCTTTGTACTGTTACTACAGTAGCTATAGTTTTTACTGTTAATAAATAAGGCCCTACTATAAAGCACCTGCTTTAATAATAGAGTTTAGTTTACTGGTCCGTTCACTCGACAGACCGCCAGGAGCAGAGGGTGTTCTAATGTTGATAATACACATAAACTGAGCTGACCTGCCTTCTAATGATGAGGCTTGTAAACAGCATAAAGTAATGTTGGAAGTGGAGCTAAACCAGCCTGTTTTCATCTCCTCTCAGCTCAGAGGAAACGGTTGTATAATTAAGCACAAACGGCTGTCAAAACAGAGACAAAAGCTCTGCCTCCCCACAGAGATGTGATTAGTTTACGATAAAGTCACATTGGACAGATTATAAAACAGCTAAATAAATTGTGTTAATGACAGGCAAGATGATAGATGACAGAGAAATGACCTGGACATTTAATAAGGTAGTTGTGTGTGTCAGCTTCGTCCACTTTGATGGAGACTGGGACTGGAAGGACTATTTCTCTATTTTTTTCTATTTAATGACACCGATTGTTTATTGGCAGCAACATAATATAATTGGCCTGAATGGCCATAGTCTTTTGGGTTCTAATACCAAAAACATAATTACTGTTTTCTTATTTTATGCTGTTTATTCAGCAGAGTCGTTACTATTTGTAGCCAACTTAGAAAGATTGCTTTCACCCAAAAGGGGGCTGGTACATGATGCAAGGGCAGAGAACCTGGATGGGTTTATCTCATCTATTTGGGTTATCAGGTTTGTCAAGTATGATACAATGACTGACGTCATCTGTCCAGATGTGAAAAGTCACACATCATATGTTTCACTGCTCTGTAGGTCGATCCAGATGCGTCTAGTCAACAGGTTCATCCAGGCTCACAGTCCTCAGATCAAGATTTTCGAACTAGGCAGAACTAATCAAATATGAATCAAGATTCTTCAATACCTATTTCTCACATAAAATTGTTTTCAGCAATACATTTAAGTGTACTGTTTAGCTTTTATTTGACAAAGTCTGACTAGAATGCCATTTTTTTCCCTGACTGAAAACAAATCAAGAACTGCCAGAACTTGCATGCATCACTCAAACGTCATTTCAAACGTTTCATTGCTCTGTTTGGCACTGTGGGAGTCATGTTTTTTTTACTTCTCCAGTGCATTCAACACCATCTGTCTGGCTCTACTGGGTGAGAAGCTGACAGCAACGCAGGTGGATTCCCCCTTGTGGCCTGGATTATTGACTATCTGGGCTGGGCAACATAACTTATGAAGGCAAGCATAGCAAAGAGTCATAGCAAATTCAAATTAACAGCAAATGGGGGCTCATGAAAGAAACTGTCTACAGCACTATATTGAGTTAATGAGTTAATGAAAAAGGATGTTATCTAAGCTGCAATGCAGCTTAGATAACATCCTTTTACGGGAGGAGTTAAGGGTCAACTTGTAGTTTTTAGCTTGACAAGATCTATTAATTTCCACCTGACAGAATACCAACCACTCCAGAGTTTGTCTAACAAATCAAACCATCATCTCACTTTCATGCATCAAAAATTTATAGAACAGTTAAGCACAATGAGATAGGTGCCTGATCATCCAAGATTCATAGATGCAAGTCATCATCAATGACAGCTCCCTGATGTCTTGGTCAGACGACCACCACCACCACCACCTAGCCTTGCAGCTGTGTTTACCACAGAGGAGGAGAGGGAGGTCACACATGTGTTCTTACAAACACACAGTCACTCAGAATGAGAGAGTGAGAGACACAGAGAGAGAGACAGAGAGAGAACACAGGTCAGGTCGCCATGCTGGGCTAATGACCTTTCTTTGGAGGAACACACAGGTCTGGACATCATGCTGCTAAGCCCAGTGAGGCTTTTGACACCCAAATACCGGTAATGCTGGAGCCTGTAGCACTCATACAACAGAAATAAATGTCCTCTCATGGCAAAAAGTTAATAGTGAAAGTCTTCGTTAGATATCTGTAGTGCTGAGCAATAAAATTGTGGTGAGGACTTTCTATGTTTTTAACCCCAATTAATAATATTTTCTTTTTAGTATATAAGCAGTATTGCTTTCTTCAAACAACCAGCAAACATAGAAAAGAATGAGAAGTTAACTTAATTCACCACCACCAATTGTACTCCTTTTCTTGAACAAATACGCACTGTAAGATGACTGTTTGAGATGATAGCTTATTCAGAAATTGTAGAAAAAGCACTTCAAAATAGCTCATCAACTTTAGCAGGCAATATGACCAGGAACCGTTGACTGTTCATTGTAAAATAAAGCTTTGCCAGCAAAGTCCTACAAAATTGAAGGATCTAATTGCTGTTCATGCAACCAATTTCTAACAGTGAAAAAAATCTCTAGAGATAACATTACTTTTGTCCAGTAACCTTAAAACTGAACACTATTAACAGTCTATTTACATTACAGCAAACAGTATTACAAGGCCAACAACGAGTCACTGACTTTTGCTTATGTACAATGCAAATAAACTATTCTGATTATTTGTTCCGCACTGTGTGTGTTATTAATATAAATATTTAGGGGTGAACAATACATATCGGACTGACAAATGATCAGCCCTATATTAGGAAATGTATATTATCCAGTATCTTTATAATTCTAGAAGATAAATAGAACTGATAATATTTAGAAAATTAGTTTTCATCAAAAAACACACTTCCTACATAAGAAGTACATAATGCATGACAGAATGAGATTATGATCTCATTCGCAGCAGCGACCTATTTAAACAACCATTAACTTGAGTAAACTTATGGATTTCTGAAAGCTTTGAACAATGTCAGAAACATTTGGGTTTTTAGACATGTACTTTTTTTATGTCAAGAGCAGCATTTAAAAAGTCTGATGCAGTCAGTGGCGGTTTGCACCTTGAAAGTTGGTTTGTGACAGGTTGTTGCCAGTGCCGAAGTTCTTTTTACAGTTTCAGAGGAAGATTGTTGTCTTACATGTTCCACAAGGGTCCCGAGAGGAGGAGAAAAGTTTGAATACAACAAATTTTATGCCAGCCAAGAACTTTTAAAATACAAAAGTGGGAAATTATTGGATATCTGTACTGACAATGAGAAGCAGGTCAGGTGTCTGTATCGGCTGAAAATGTCAATTTTGTACTATAGAAATATTATTATTAAAACATAGTCACGTATCAAGCCCAACACAAAATATCATGAAAAAAATAGCAACACTTGCCATCTTTGATTAAATATCTGTGTGTTCAAACATTCAATGGCATTCTTTCAGTATCTGGACTGAGCTGTGGTTTCTACAGTACAGAGAACCACGATGATGACAGCTTGTGGCTGCACCATCATTATTTTTGATATATAGCCTACAAGTTGGCAACACATTCAAACTAAAATGACAGGACAACTGCAGTGTGCATTAAAAAAACAAAACACCCACCAAGGGTTGTTCAGTCTTTCTTCAGCCATGGATGATAAGATAAGCAGAACAACTACACTGCAGACACAACTTGCACTCCGCTTTACAGTACATTCACTATAATGGCACAGCCCCCCTGCATAGTGCCTAAGTGGTGCTCTTATTTGTCTTTCAAATTCAGGCTGGGCTGACTGACCCCCCCAAAACCTGCAGCTATGTCTGTACAGTTAAATCCCTGGTATGCAAATACCATTACCTACTTAAATGATATACCATGACGAAGATCAAGTTGACTCAAGTGACTCAGTTGTTTTTTTCCCCATCTCCTACTGCTAAAAATATACTGTTATCAGCTTCTAATTCATTGCTTCAATATAAGTGATATGTCTAGGTTTTCTATACAACCTTGTGGTAGAAATGTTTGTACCATGTATTATTTCTATCTAAGCAGAGTGGTGGTCTGCACCTTTATCTTGGAATGGCAGGTATTGACAGAAGTATCAAAGGTAGTGACATAATCATCTGCACGTCACCTGACAAACCAACAATAAGGACGGATAAAATATTCAAAGCATAGGCTACCAGTTTCCCTATTTTTCACCCTCCAAAATTGGGCAGAAGTAGGAAGCACCTAGCCACTGACACTGATCTTTGTTTTGCATTCAATTTTATTTATTTCCTGTGAGACAAACACACAGTTACTCAACCTTCTGAAAGACCAACTTTTTCTTCCCATCTGTCCTGTAGCTTTAGTTTAGCACACAGCTGCAGCACTTGACGCTGATAAGAGACAACTCAACCTCTTTAACGTTGATTGACTGAGAACTAAAGTGTAGCACTCCCAGTGTATTGGCCAGAAGCTGTTATAATTTATAATGTAATGCCAACAGTTGGCACTACGTTATATACGTTCCTGCGCGTTTTTTCCGATTTCCCAATAATGTTAGATTGATAGCTAGGTTAGCCAAATAGTTCATTGTGTTTAATGTCAGTTTACGTCACCCCACAAATGACCACCATCTGGTACACGTGTCCAGACAGAAAATAGGACACATGACGTTAGTAAAATATAGCTATGAGCCACTAGAAATGTTCCATGTGTCTCAGCTTGCTTTACTGATGTTAACCAGAATACCAGCCAGCTAACCACCAAACACAGCGAGCGTTAGCAGCTGGCTAGCAAGGTTAGCTATAAACGATGAGAACATACCGTCTGTTGCCAGTGACACTTGTTCCGCAGACAGTAACAGAGACGAAAGGCAACGTAGAGCTTTCCACAAACGATTTCAGGTTAATTAATCAGTGGTCCCGTTGCAGTGCCGTTAATTACTTCCCCACTGCTACTAGCACTTATTTTCCTCTGTCTTCGGTCCCACCTATCCGTTCAGTTTCGAACGACAACAGCTTGTACAGAGCTTGCTCTGTTGTTCGATGTTCTCGTCCTAGCTCGGAAATTCAAATCGTATCGCGAGACTTTGACCAAGGTTTCATAGGCCTCTGATGGTTTGTTTCACATTCCATTTTCCAAGAGGGCTGCTTTATAATCTACAAAACATAATAATGTTATTAATAATAATAATATTAACCTTGAATAATAATATTATTGTAATAATAATAATAGTAATAATAATAATTATTATTATCATTATTATAATGATCATCATCATCATCATCATCATTTTCTGTTGGGAATTAGGTATGTTACCGTCCAGATCAAAGCAAGAGGGATCAAAAAGCACAAAGACATTTGGATGACATATGATATATACATGTGATTAAATATGTATATATGATTTTTTCTTGTATTTTCAATTTGTTTTTGACCTATATGGGCAGACATTCGTATAGTACATTAAAGATGAACTGGCAAACAGGGCAGCTTTAGACAGACACATCTAATCCAAACTAGAGAGGATTACATGATAGCTCTTGGTGTGTTTATCACTATTTAAAGAGACACGAGAGGAAGTGATAACTGAGTGGGTACATTTTACAGCTTTAATAAATACTGCCACTCACACATTCACAGACATTTCAGAAACAACGTGTTTACTTGTGGCAAGGATTCGTTACAGCAACTAGGGAGAAAGCTGACCAAAACAAGGAACAGCCTGAATCAGACTGTGGAAATCATGTGATAGCAGGAATTTAGGGTAATCTGAAGGTTTTTTCACAAGTAGGTGCAGGTCGGAGTGCATTCACATCATGCACGTACTTTACAAGGCATCTTGTCGTTACTTAAGTGTGTATGTACACAACTACAAATCTTACACAACACAGGACCTTACACTCAGGCTACACAAAAGCTCCTCATGATTACGCATGAGAATCAGCACAAAGACTCCTCTGTGAACGGAGGGCAAACACAGCACGGATGGTGCTGTCAAACTGTGGAGATGGAAAGGTATTTACTCCAAATCCTCCCTCTGTGAAACATGAATAGATATGAACGAACATTGTAAGAGTCAAAGCGGGATAATCCCATGAAATCCCTGTGGAAAGTTGTTTTGGGTCAGCCATGTCTGGAAATATGTTTACAGTCTGGTCCAGTTTCAACAAGGGCTGTTTTAGAGCCCTTGTTTGAGTGTTTGCATCATGGCAGAGATTGGAAGGCCCTCCAGTCTCTATAAACTCTGTTGCGATATATTAAATGGCTTTTTGATCGAATAATACAATGTAAGTGTAGTAATTATTTGAGATGTGATAAAAGCACAAATTCCACTTTAAAAGGAATTTCTGATGAACAAAAACTTGGTTGGAGAGAGACTGAAGACTGATTCCAGCCAGAGCTCCATCTCCTTCCTCACAACCAACTTCCTCAATAAAGAACACAATTTGTGATGGTCCCCTTAATAAATGAGCGGCAACAGAAGATACATTGATTTGCTTTTACTCTTATACTTACGGGACTGGATGCTGCACAAGTTCTGGTATTAACGTTTTATACAATTTAAGACACAAACATGAAAACTTCTGTATCTGAAAGGACAGCAACCTGATGGCGTCTATAGCACGTTCAAGCATGCCGCAAATATGAGGGAAAATGCAGTTAGTGTGCCCGCTCTGTCATTCTCTTGACAAGCTCAACTCTCTGGTCTGGTTGGAGAGATGTCCCTGATTAAATGAGGGAAGATATTGACATGCCATTTGCCCCATTCCGTTACAAATGTAAGAGAGGGGACCGTTTCAAGTGCAAACAGAATAGGCACTGTAGGAAAAACTGTAGAGGCTGTGAGAGAGACACAATAAACAAGACAGCCGCAAATGTAAACACATGCCAGCTGATAGGTACAGTGCCGTTCTTCATAGCATGGACTGGGCATGGCTTCCACACACTGACATTTACGGTTAAAACTCTCATTTCCTTTACAAAATAAGGGGCATTCCATACAGTTGCTTTAATGGCTGGTAGCTGCTGCCACTCACTCACCTATTTATGCAAAGCTGTACTATTTTCTGTGAATATCAACTTATTGATGTAGATCAGAGCCCCCACAATGCCGATCCACCATAGTGACTTTTTGATCCAACAATACAGTCACACAAAATATACCTCTTAGTGTATATTATACAGTATGCCCCAATCCAAATGCCATAACAAGTCTAGAGCTGTAAATCAAATACTGTACGTATAAAGTACAGATTAAAAATAAGCCCTCATAAAGATTCAGGTAAGCAGTATACACAATTCAGGGTTTGTGATGTGCTCAGTAACAGTGACATCTGCTGGAAGACAACAGTAGTTACCCATCATGCTCTGAGATACAAGAACATTGACTTGCGACTGGAAGTTCCAGCTGAAATGAAAAGGAGGAAGGGTCAATATGCCCAATCTTGCTTTGGGGCCAGGCTGTGGTGCTGACTGAATTGGAGTCAACGAGAGATGCCTTAAGGAAAATGCTAAAACCTATAATATCTACAGGTATTTCTTCATCAGAGGTCAGATGAAGAAATATCTCCCAAAAAAAGGCCACACTTCACACAATAGGTTAACGACACGTTTTCATACACATTTTCTTTCACCAAATTTCTGTAGGAAAGGCTCCTGCTGGCACTGTAATTGCAGTCTCATCGGTTGGACCTGCCCAGTTTTATTATATCACAGCTTTGTCAATCATTAAGAGAAAAAAATTCTGCTTTTAACCTACTCTGATGTGGTTCTGGAGGCATTCCTTCATCAGAAATCATATTTAGTCGATGTTTGGTTTTAGGGTTCACATCTCTCATTCAACACTTCAATAGACTGGACAGTCTGGCCTCAAAGTAAGATTCAGTCGTTTGTGAAGTCCCTGCACCAACACAGGAAAACATCTTCACAATGACAGCTCAGTGCAATAAATCTGGGACTGTTCTGCTAATCATTCAAATATGAAATTGACATCAAATCTTTTTGAAGAACTCCTGTTCATATGAGGCCAACACAGAAATAAAAAAGGCATATATTTTGAATGAGAATTTATTACAGCCAGCAGTTTACAATACAAATCACCTTTCAAAATGCTCAGCTACAACCTTTCTGAACATTGCTGATATTCTGAGCACTGACACAGTAAAATGACATAAAACAGAGGAATGCATTCAAATTTATAATCTCAATTTTCTATGTTTTGCTTTTTTTTTTCAACAAATTTTTGTTTATGATCAAGGTCTAGTCAAACCATCCATAGACCTGGCAGAGTCAATTGTTTTCTTCTTTTTTTAAGAAATGATTTATCATTTTGCGATGTTTTCAGAGTTTTAGGTTTTTCAATGTTTAATTTTTTTTTCTCTTTTTCCATCGGTGAAGCAGGTTTCAAAAAGCTCAATCTGTAAGACAAAAAAGATGGGATAGAAAAGCTAATGTTAAAGTGCACCTTTTACACTATTATATTTTTTTCCCCATGTACATCTGCTATCTAGAACTTTTTAAAAAATCTCCACATACACACACCTCAGACGCTGGGACCTCCAGCGGGTGTGGTTGACTTCTGAGCAGCCTCCTTCGCCTGGTGAGCCTGAAGCACAGCAACAGCCTCATCCACCTAAAATACACAAAAAAGCACTTAATGATGCATATGAAGCATTACAGATGAATTCATTCAAGCAGCATGATCCCAAGTCCTGCCTTGTGATGGTGTTGCTTGCAACCAATCAAATTTAGTGGAGTACAGCAACAGACCTACAGGTATACAAGTAAGAGATTGGCCTGTAACTGACCTTTGAGCGCAGTGACTCAGGTGACTCGAGCATGTGGAGAAGCTCCGAGTTGTCAATCTCAAGCAGCATACCAGTGATCTTGCCTGCCAGGCTGGGGTGCATGTTCTGGATCAGGGGGAACAGACGCTCACCTGCAGGAAGAAAAACCATCATCAACAACCATGTTGACTGTACAAAACTAACTGAATGTGAATACACACAAAACTTACAAACTAACTTTAAAGATACAATTCCTACTGTAGAAAAACAGTTCTGTTCATGCATATCCAATATAAATATGGGTAGATGGTGTACTAACCCAGCATCTGCTTCTGTTCCTGAGGGGGGGCAGCAGCCAGCATTGAGGCAGTCAGGGGCTCCTGTCCTTGCACATGGACAGCAGGCTAAGAAAGGAAAAAGGGAACAAATTGTTCTGGTAAAGGACTGACATAAAGCTACAATCAACTAGAAACCATCAAAATCTATTTTTATACAACACAAACAGGTGAATAGTGGTGTGTGGCAACAACTGTTTGATTCAGATTCAAAGTTTACTGGTCATGCTTCTTGCTAAATCCAGGTCACTGTTCTTGATATTAGCCTCATCCTAAATTCTATGGTTGATATATTTGTCTGAAAGGTAAATAAAAAATAAAAAAATCGAGAAGATGTGAGAAGTCAAGCACAACTATGACATTAACTTCCTCATGGTAGCTTTATAGTGAGCTGGATACACCCATAGCAGGTACAAGGGCACAATGATATTAACTTAAACATTAGGAAAAACTAAATTTATTATACCATGCTGTGAATTCTTTGCCCAAGTGAAATATAATCATTAAAAATGGTTGCATGTAAAGGGTGAATTCTACATAGTATGAGGCCAAAGGTTTTCTTTCATTAATCAATGAGTACAACACATGAAAGTACATATCTTATCTAAGTCAATAGAGTTCTTACCTGCTGCATGGGAACCTGTGGCTGGGAGGCCATGTGTTGCTGGGGGTTGCGCACACCAGCAGCATATTTGTACTGGGGCATGGTGCGCACTGGGGCGGCAGTGGCTGAAGCACCAGTAGGGCGCTGGCCGAGGGCCTGGGTCGCTGAGGTGAGGAGAGTGAACAAAAGATGAGCATGACAAGCAAATGAACGAAACAAAGCATATTATGTGTTCTCAATGCTGAAATACTTACGCATACGCTGTGAGGCCATCATCCGTGGGACCTGGGTGTTGGCGGTGGTGGTGGGACGGATGGTATTGAATGTCTGGGGCCTGGGAGCAGATGGTCGCATAGCATTGGGCATGTTTTGGAAGTCTGAAGGAAGAGGAAACATTTGAGATCACCAGTGGAGTAGTTACAATTCATTTTCTGCAGGTTAATTTCCAGCAGTGACCAATCTGTTAGTTGCAATCACATGAACAATGGTAGTTTCATTCAATTATATACTTACGCTGAGGACGCACTCCTTGAGTGGCCCAACGGGGGCTGGGGCGAAGCTGGGCCAACTGGTTGGCGGAGTAGTATGCAGCACGATTTTGGGCCTGAGAAGGATGAAGATAGACTTATCATTTCATGGTCTCTGCTAAAGTAGGTACCGAAACATTTTTCCCTACAAGGAATAAAAGTCGCTTACTGCAGCTATACACCTGTGACTAACCTGAGGTATAGCCGCCATGAAATAGCCTGAGGGTGGGGCAGGTTGATATGGGTTGAGGACCGGGTTGGGCACTGCACGAACTGTGGCCATCCTCTGCATGTACTGGTTGGTAAGGTGGGCCTGGCGCTCCTCCTTGCGCTGTGCCAGGGCCACATATAGTGGCTTTGTGGCAACAATACGCCCATTCATCTCCGTTACAGCCTTAGTGGCCTCCTCTGGTGAAGAGAAGCACACAAAGCCAAAGCCTTTGCTGCGGCCACCCTCCATCATCACCTATGGAGGGAGAAACTAGTTAAGCATCCATTCTGATAAATTACTCTCTTGTTAATCAAAATTATAGATTACAACCTAGGACAACAAATTCAATCTGCGATCAAGTCTTACATTTCAGCCTCACAATTTAAGTCAATTAAGTCTTCACCTTAGCACTTGTTATGGTTCCAAATGGAGAGAATTCTTTACGCAGACGCTCGTCATCCAGGCCATCATCCAGGTTTTTCACATATAGATTGACACCCTGTTATATGGAAAATGACAATGACAAAAAAACATCAACATCAACTCAAAATCATAATTTATAAGTCACATTCAAGCTACAACTGTTAAATTGCATGTCAAAACAACTGCCCTGTCATACAACTGCTGGAACAAGCTCTTAAGACAGAAGGCACACAAACCTGGTATCTGGTCATTCGGTCCTGTTTCATCTGCTCAAATTTACGCTTAAGCTCGTTCTGGCGCTCCCCTTTCTTCTGTGCACGACCCACATAGACTTGCCTGCCATTCATTTCTTTACCGTTCATGTCATCCACTGCCTGCAATGTTAAAAGCAACAGTCAAAAAGACAAAAAAATTCGGTTTTCAATAATCCAGATAAATATGATAGGGTATGACCCCTAGGAGAAAGAAATAAGGATGTTATCCAAACCTTCTGTGCGTCTTCATGTCTCTCGAAGCTGACAAACCCAAATCCCTTTGATTTGCCACTCTCATCAGTCATGACCCGGATACTGAGTGCCGGGCCTAGACAATACAACAGTTTATTTATACATGCCCACATCACACTGGTAACATGGTTGGCTGATACCATGTTTGATATTGTGTCAGCGCCTTACCATATTTACCGAATAATTCCTTCAGTTTCTCATCGTCCATGTCCTCCCCAAAGTTCTTGATGTAAACATTGGTAAATTCCCTGGCACGTGCCCCGAGCTCAGCCTCCCTCTCCTTGCGTGATTTGAATCGCCCAACAAATCTGTTGGTCAAATAATGTAACATTAGAATGAATTACACATAAGACAAAACCATGTCCAAATTTAACTCAGCAACTCCTGGATTACCATAATATGACAATTACTTTTTCTGGAGTATCAACAGACAACCCTTCCTAAGGTCCTGCTCAAAGCTGATTAGAGAAATACCTATAGGTTTTTCAGTGTCTCTTCCAACCAAATTATAAAGATGGATTTCTGGTGCTTATTGAGAATCCAATAAATGTATCAGGGTATGCAGTGTTGATTTGTCCCCAATCATTTCAGAATTTATAAATCTTCCCAGTGGTGCTAACTTGCAACATTGGACTTCCCAGAGTGAAGTATCTAAAAGAAGTTTTGTACCAATCGTACACATTAAAACCTTGTGTAAATGCAGTCTAGGGCTGCCCCTTAATAGTTGTCAAAAACCATTAGCCACTGACAAGAATCTTTGCCAACAATCATCTGCAAACTGCACCTTGCCATTAGTGCCAGGACAATTG
>CAEMYA010000014.1:2124145-2175183 GCA_903131615.1 Diplodus sargus | reverse complement strand
CACAGCCTCTGATTAGTCAACATGTCTGGGACGTAGCCAGTTTGTTGGACAGACTCAACCCAGTGCATCATGTCAGTAACTGATCAACAATTTAGTTAATGAACATAAGCGTTTCTATAGTACAGTACATTATTTCCAAATAGCATCTCATTGCATGAGGCATTTTAGATGAATAGACAGTTCGCTGGACCAAGGAACATGTTAATGTCAAGCCCTGCAACATGTTGATGCCCCTCAGTATCTGTTTAATTTGTAGCTGCAAGTCATTTATTGCTGTTTTGAAGGAAGAGACTTGAGCGACGACATACAGTGACATAAATTAACAAAATGTTTGGTGTGCAAGTTTCAACACATTAAAAATCTTAAACACTTTTGCTGTTAGCGGGTATGTTTTTTTTCACTCAACTGGCTGTGTGAGACCAAACAGATGAGCTTCAGGGCAAGATGCAGTTAAATACACACTTTGATTAGATGTATAAAAAATGTCATGACTCTGACAAAATGTCATCTACCCTACGAAGTAATTGTAGTCAACACTTACACTTTTCTGTCATTGAGCAACATGCCATTCATTTTCTCAATGGCCCGCTCAGCAGCCTCGTGGGTTTCAAAGTGCACAAAGCCGTAACCCTTTGAGCCATTTTCATCACAAACCACCTTGGAAAAGGGAGATTTGAGCATGTCAAAAACAATCCCAAACACCATGCATTTAAAAACACATCAGACAGACCGTCTGCACCACCCCGGTGCAATCTTAGTCATGCAAAGTAGTTGTCTGTATGTAAAGCAGTCAAACACAAAACAGAGTGAATGCAGCCCCACCTACCTTGCAGGACAAGATGTTTCCAAATGCAGAAAAGGTGTCATAGAGAGCCTTGTTATCAATGGACTTATCCAGGTTCTTGATGAAGATGTTGCCCACTCCACTCTTCCTCAGGGAGGGGTCCCGCTGAGACCACATGATGCGGAGAGGCCTGCCTTTGATCACATCGAAGTTCATGGTGTCCAGGGCTCTTTCAGCTGTGAAAAAACAGGCACCAAACAAGAAAATCCTAATCACACTGAGGTTCAATGTCCATTTCGTCTACTGCAACAACTTCAGCAATTCTATATTCACTTCACAAGGTGTACGTCATTATTCAAGTAACTGCATGACATATGTATGACATTTTCAGTACTAAATCACTAAATTGTGTCACATCAACTTGTTGACTACCACACCAGTAGTGCCAATTCCAAATTAAATGCTATAACATGGCTTGTGTGCTGGATGTTCAAAATGGAGTCAAAATGGTGCAACAAACTAGTCCTTGCTGTAGTACATGGTGGTAAACCTACCGTCAGCAGGTTGCTGGAAATTGACATAGGCATAGCCAAGGGATCGGCGGGTGATCATGTCTCTGCATACTCTGATGGACAGAATGGGCCCAGCCGGGCTGAATTTCTCGTAGAGCATGGCCTCGGTAACGTCTGGATGCAGGTCTCCCACATAGAGTGAAGCCATTGGGTAGCTAGGCGCGCTGGGATTCATGTCTGACGACGCGTGTTCTCAGGCAATAAGACAAACTGTATGGTTGTAATAACTCTGTATTTTGCTGACAATTGTCAGCTAATATCAGCCTCCTATGTGGACTGGTTACTTATGTCGGCCTCTTCGGTGGCTTCACAAAAATTACGAGCACACACGCTATTAGCTGTTTTAACAGTTAGCAACGTGGGCTAGTTAGCTTGATTAGCAAAATGTCGGAACGTGGCCTAGCTGATGTGGCTCACAGACTTAACAAATTGTAATCTGTACTATTTCACAGTTAGTTAGTTAGATAAACTGTCGATAGTATTCGAAGCAAATGTCCTCGTTTACAGTTACTGGAATGACAAAGCCCTTAAAAGGGAAAAAAATGTTGTTAGCTAAGATAACTTGCTAACGTTGGTCACCCACGCTTTCAACAATACGGCTAATAGCTTAGCTTTCTAGCGTTCTTCTCGTTCCGTCTTTCGTTTTTTCGAAGGCAGCGTCTTCTTCGCGTTGCTTGAGTTGGCAAATGAAATCCTGCTTCACCGATTTTTTTTTTCTTATAAAAATATGTCTGCGTGTGCTCTCTAGCTTTTGGTTTGTTTCATAATAATAAAATGTGTGCCGAGACTAGCTCCGGAGCACACCCTACGCAGACGGATTACCGGAATGAAAGGAAGGTCGGCGGAGGTTGTTTCCCGATTGCAGTCGAAACCACGGCGCGTTTGCCACCAAGGTTGACGTCACAAATCTCGCGATACTTTATATTTCATTTCATATCGATCATCACGGATAATTATCTGCATTGACTTAAAATGTTTCCTAGTTATCGTCAAGGAATGCGTGTATAATTTGCTGGGCCAATAGCCTGAGTCATATCTACTGTCCTGGGCACTGTTGTCGGCATTCATTTTTTTCTAGTTAGAAGAATGAAAGAGAGAAGTAATTTTTGTACAGCTGTTTTAAAGCAGACTATGGCTGAAATAAAACAATAAATGTAGCAGATACGGCTGTTAGTCGATTTTAATTGTTAGAGCCATGATTATTGATGCAAGCAACATTATGTATTTCTTTTTTTTTTTACCTAAAAAACCCCCAAACAGTTAAGGCAAAATGTCAGTTTCTGCATAATGTTGATTCAAATATGTGAGCATGTATGCATCCCTGATGTATCAGCACATATTTCAAACTGTTTTGGCTTGACAGAGTAAATTTTATACATAACTCTTTGGCCGAGGGTTAAACCAACCATATGAAGGAAATGCTATTCCAACTGGTTTTGATCACTGACTGAACTTGATCACTCCCTAACGTCCATTATAACCACATCATCTATCACTGGTAACCTCAGCAGGAACTATGCAGTAATAGTACAAAGGGCACACACCACCGTACTACATACTCATGGGAAATTCTAACTTCCTGATTATTTATTACAATACCTGGCATATCACCCACTGAGTTAGGCCCTACCTTCTTTTAAACCGTGTGAACAGACAGAGTCAGGGCCATTTGTGCTCCTTCCTGGATTCCACTTCACTCATGGTTTCAGAGAAGGCACAACAGCTCAACTTTCCTCTATGTAGTAATGGCAGTGGGTAGGACACACCCTGAAGGCTGTCCAGATTGTCTTTTTTTTTTCTTTTTAGTTTTTTTCAAAAGTTTAAAATATGTATTTATTTTTGTAAAGCAAACCTAGCACCAGACCAGAACCAACACTTTGTTCGCTTTGGTTAGAAAAAAGGGGTAAATGAGATTTTGCATTAGAAAATCTCAAGGGGTGTGGCTTGTGTGCTTGCAGTAAGTCTGGTTTCATCCAACAAGAACGGGTCTGTACGATGTAGTTTAAGAAGGATGCATCACAAAAGGAACAATGGCATGATTGACCAGCAACAGTGTTCTATTTGCATTGGAGACACTGAACCACACTCGTGTAAAATAAAGAGGACTTTCTGTAGGTCTACTTGTCTGCTCCCAGCCTCCACCTCAGGGTGACTCACTTATTCTTGTAGTGAGTCACAGAGAACAGAGCAGCTGGGTTATGTTGGTTGCTGGGTTTACCATCCAAATACAGTAAAAATGACTGCTTTTTGAGCTGAGATAACCACTTTGGAGAGTTGAAAGTCATTAACATGAACTATAGATGACTTTAGATAGTTTAACTGTTAAAATATAAACTCGAGGGCTGCGACATCACTACAATTGGACAAGTTGAAACTTTTAAATTATTATTTTTTTATTCCACTTACATGAAATTACACGTTTCCCCCAAAATAACAGTTATGCTTGGGTGTTCTGTATGAAAATTCCAAAGACATGAACAAAGCTAGCCCGCCCCACAACAATCTCCTGACATCTCCACAAACTACTTCTTATCAACATGCAGTTTAGGCAAGTATTGAAAGAAAAAAGGAAAATAAAAGACCAAACAAATAAAAATCTTCATTTGAAAAAGCAGTAACTAGATAAGCACATGGGATTTTGTTTGTTTTTTCACTGCTGTGCTCAGAAAAACATCAAAAATAACAAGCTTGTGTGCTCTTTTGTTCTTCAAAGTTTTATATACCTCGTAATTGAAACATAGAAATACAAAAGCAGGTAACCCATAAACAAAAACGAAATATTAAGGAATAGAAAGTTGAGCAACTAACAGTAAATGGAATGTAACCTTTGTGTTCCAACAAAACCTTGCCTTCTGTCTCCAGCACTTCCCCCATTACACCTCCACTGTCATACCTCTTCCCTAGTTCAGACTAACAGATGCTGTCCTCTCTGGTGTGCAGAGCCAACTCCTGACTTTGTGAAACCACAGATGTATCATTAAAAGATGGTGCTAATCAAGAACAGGACCGTTAATATGATCAAGATACATATACAGTATAACTGCTTTGACTCTAGAAACTCAATCCGCTTGCATTTTTCATGAGTTGAGACCCGCCACCTTAATGCAGCACCCCTGTTGCTCCCACACAAAAAAGGTCAGCAGACAAGCAACAAACCCCAAACACACTTAACCCTTCCACATAGACCCTCCCACCACACAATTAAATTACCCTCCCTCCCTATCCCCTTTCCCCACAGTTACTACAAAAGGAGGAATAGTAAACCAATAGGAGTGAGATGAGCGTTGAGAACTAAATAGAAAAAGGATGGAGAGAGATGGACGACAATGATGATAATGAGGTGATCATGATGAAGATGAGTTGGGACGATGGCAGGTAAGACGGGGATGACTCTTGGGGTCTGGCTCAATCTCTGGGCTCCTCTGTATCCTCTCCTTCCACCTGGTTATCAGAGGTCCACAGCTGAGGAAAGAAGCGCAAACAGGTGTAAGTGGCAAAATAATGTTAAAATAATCTCTGGTTTCATCTGATACTCTCATTGGTGTATCATAGTAAATTGAGGTTTGGAATGAAAAAAAGTAATCAACCATTGCCTCTGTTAACTATGTTTAGAATTTTATAGACCAAACACTTGAGAAAATAATAAGACTGATCGAGACAACTAGATGCAGTCCTTCTTCCATTAATCAACATTCTTTAGTGCACAAAATCTGTCCATGTCAGTCAAGTTGGTACAATGTTTAAGAAATGGAAACTTGGAAAAACTTACTGTCAAGTTGTCTCTCAGTAGCTGCATGATGAGTGTACTGTCTTTGTATGAATCTTCACTCAGTGTGTCAAGCTCCGCTATGGCATCATCAAAAGCCTGGAGGAATAGGAAAAGTATTTAACAGCTTGAAGAACAACAATGGTCTAAAACGAGCTACTTCTTGCGTAAATTGTGTCGGTTTCAAGTCAGTTGTACAGAGGTTTTATTGTTGTCTTTAAATGTGGATTTAACAGATGCACATTTAGTCTTACAAGTCCTCAAAAAAAAAAAAAAAAAATTGATGATGTTCATAAATTTGCATTGCATTGCCAAGTACCGTCATGAGTATAAGGAGTTTTTAGTGGTGTTCTGAACGTACGTTCTTAGCCAGCTGGCAGGCTTCTTCAGGTGAGTTGAGGATCTCATAGAAGAAAACAGAGAAATTCAGGGCAAGACCAAGACGGATTGGGTGTGTGGGCTGCATCTCTTTTTTGCTGATCTCAAAGGCGCTTTGGTAGGCTTCCTTTGAGTCCGTAATGATTTCTGTGAGGGAGAAAAGAAAATGGCATCAGAGCTATGGAAGTTGACAGTGAAAAATACAATTCTCTCTAGATTTTTTAAAATTGTTTTACATAGTGTAGAAAAAAAGCTGACTGTCCAACATTGTACAGTAATAAGGCAACATAAAATGGATGGGCAACAATTCTTTACGCTATTGACACGGGTTCTATTTATGCTTTTGTTGAATTTGGAGCACAATGGAGGTTTGTTAGGAGATATAATGCATAATTGGTTTTGAAAGCCTATCAATCAATGTGAAAAGTAAAAGTTGTAAATACTTTCTTACAATTGCATCATAAGGCTTACTCAGAGCTAATATAACCACACCAATTCAGAAACAATGATAATTGTGCACACTGTTTGCTATATTCAACTAAAATCAGCAGTCTGCCATCTAAATTGGATCAAGATTAGCATAGACTGGAAACATCATGGACCTATAACTACCAGACAGAAAGCTGCTCAGTGGCACATGAAGCCAAAGACTTCTGGCCGTGGTTCTTCCGCATAGCTTCCACATTATGCGGCCCATAGAGGATGTGCACTAGAGACCTCGGCCCACTGAGCCAGCTAACTTCCAGTTTAGCTTCCGGTTAACTTGAACAAGGATAAAATAATTTAATCGTGATGCTGTAATTACGCGGTTTTCCCACAACAAAATCTGGCTTCAGAGCCTGGTGCTCCTCCTAGGGCTTGGGAAACATAGGGACACTGCTATCCTAGCTGTGTTCAGGAACAAAACCCATGGAGCTCACCAATTTATACATTACATCTAGCTGGTTTAATCCATGCAAAGAACATGTAGAAAAACATAAACTTGAGGTTTTATGGGGGGTTATTTGTGGGACCATTTCTTGGCTGGGTGCAGTAGTTTGCTGAGTTGTGTGGACACCATGAAGTTGGCAGACAACTGGAAAACGCTTCCACCCACCATAACTCAATTTTTACTTTGACATTTCTCACAAAGCCAGCCTGTTATGCAAAAAACAGTTATCTGGAAAGTAGCAATGACTGCAGACTGATGTCTACTTTCTGACTTTATGATGGGCTGTATGCCTTAATACTATTAAGCGCAGGCAGTGAGGACCTGAACTGAGACTGTGTAGCTTTCTCTTTTCAATAGTTATAAACATCAATGCTTGGGTGAGATTTGGACGCATATAGTTACCAGACCGTGTCAGTAATGTTTCCTAAATTGTCTCCAAGTACACTCACTGTATTGCTGAAACGATTAATTAAAGCCAACCTCAAATTCAACAGAACAGACAAGCTTCCACTATGTCAGAAGTTCCTTTAGTTGTTTTCTGGCATTGTACCAAGGGAGAAAGCTGAAATCCAGAGGCAAACATTCCGTGGTACTCTTTTTTTTTTTGTAAACAATTATGGTAAGAAGTAGAGGGCTGAAACAAGTCAGTGAGGAAACTCATTGCGATACAATTTCTTCTATATCTTCCCCAAACTTTTGTTTTGTGAGCCATCTGAACAAGGCAGTTTACAGCTGTGAAGACTCATAAATTGTAAACATTTCTGAGATGTGAGCAGTAATTATCCTTCCTCTGTTCATTTGATAACCTTATAGAGAGGCCTAAAAATGTTACATTACACTAAAATAAATTAGAGAAAACCCAAATGTTTTTCCCTTTTAAGTACTGTAAACTCAGGACCACTTAAATGTTTATTGCATCCCTTTGTGGGGTGGGGCACTGTATAGTTAGACAAGGATGAAATCAGTAAAATGTATTAGCTGCAAATAGACAGTTTAGTAGCTTTTGAGAGAAGAGATGAGGGAACAACAATAAGGCTTCATTCTAACCTCTATATAGACAGACATGTGACTTAACAGCCATTAGGAATGAAACCCCCCATGTATTGGTATACATTGAGCCCATAAAAGCCCACCAGAAACTTAAATTAAATTCACAACAAATGATATGTCGGCCTTAGGTTTACTTTAAAACTTGTTACAGGCGTATACAGCATAAAAAAATCAATTTACTCGAGACTGACCTTTAACACAAAAAATAAATAAACAGGAATTGTTGGCATTCAGGCACATTTATCAATGTAAGGATAAGCTTACTTTGATACTGTTGTAATCAGCACAAGGATACCAATGTTATAAAGCTTATCCCAATACATAAGGGGTCATTAAATAACAACATGTCTTTGGCTCAGCTCAGATTTGTAGATGTACATCTTCCTAATGCAACTTCCTTTTTAAAAGGCAAAACATACACAATATTTATAACAATAATTACAACAACAATAATAATCATAAAAAATGGGCAGAAAGTTTACCCTTCTTCTTGTCTCCGGTAGCCACCTCAGCCAAGTAGCGGTAGTAATCTCCTTTCATTTTCAAATAGAAGACCCTGCTCTCTGCAGCAGGGGCTTTGGGAATGAGATAATCATCCAGGAGACCCTGCAGCAGAAAACATAGAATTGCAACAGCAAATTGTCAGATAAGAGCAGACTTTCTATGATAACAGAACTACAATTAATATGGCTTTATTTACAGTTGCAAAATGAGCAAAACGGCTTGATTTGTATCCTTTCTCTATTAGCATAAAATGTGAACACAATTTGTGATGACTTTGCCTGAGCTACATCACAGAAGCTTCAAAGACCACTGAAGGGGGGTGGACAATATGAAAACGTGGGGGAGGAGAAAGGGACGGCTGGACAGAAGAGGAGGGCATGAAGATGGTGGAATATGGAGGAAATCTGCTGGGGGTGGAGTAAAGAACCAGGCTGCTGAAGTCCTAATGAGCATTTGCTGAGGAAGTAGGTCACTCACAGAGCCCAGCTCTTTACATCAGAAGTGTGCACCACTAGCAGAAAAATGTTAATCTACTGTCCACTGTGTGACAGAGAGGTTTAAAGACTGCTTTTACAGAATTAAAAGAAATTAATACTTCATTCTAATGCTGGAACACACATAGGAGGCATAGTGCTGCCCAGTTCCTTATGAAACACGTTCTCCAATTGTTCAGACAGAGTGTGCCATGGTCTGTAGCTTTAGTTTAGGCATCCGTCCTTTTTTTCCCCCCAGCACACCATGAGCAAATCTGGCAAGTTAACACATTGACAATTAGAAATGGTATTGTAGATTAATATAAATAATCTGATTCAAATAAATTATGATTTCTCAGCTGTAACTACCATTGAGGGTGAGTGTTTAGAGCAAACTAATGACAGTTTGAACAGGTTGTTGGATGAGTCTTCTTTTGGCTGAACAAAGTGAATGTTTTCTTTTGCTGTCACTCAGTTGTCCGTTGATGATTTAATTTACATCTGGCTAAATCTTATGCAACACAATACAACAGCTGTGCAATAATTCCTAGCTTGCCTGCACTGTATAATAATCCGTCCACAGTATTTGTGTCATAGGCTTCATAGACATAGGCTTTAACATTAGCAACCCTTCTAACAATAATGCAATACCAACAGCAACAAAAAAATGGCCATAAAGTTGAACCACCACCCTTTCTAACAATTAAAAACCATCATATAAAGGCGGCTTTATTGAATTTCTGTTGTATTAGACAGTATTAGCTTATAAATTGTATAATAGCTCTAGTCTGGTCTAATGCATATGATAGGCTGATACACGTACAACCCTGATAAAAAAGTACTGCATTATCCCTGAATGATTTAAATTTTAGAAGTCTTTAAATCTGCAATTTTTCTAATGTCAATAGCCAGGCTCGCATGATAATTGGCAGTGTCTCCTGTTTTAAGTGCAGATCATTTCATGGCTTAACTGTAGATTTTAATGTAGACTCCATATGGACATTTCATTTTCCAACAGCCATTACCGAAATTCTGTGCCATAAAGAATAAAAAGGAGAAGAATCCCCAAGTATTCTAAACTCAGAGAAATGAGCATTTGCATGGTCTTTAAGATCGTCTTCATTACACAGTGGATTTGTACATTACTCCAAGTACAACAGAATAAAACAAGCTGATCTAAGAGCCTGCATTTGCCGAATGCTCTTAGACTGATATGAGGGCTCAGGGAAGTCCTCTGGGATCTGAATGTAGAACTAGGCCACTGGCAAGGGCAAAAATAAAACTCTACATCCAAAACAAGAATAAATAAAAATGTACATTTTGGGTAAATTTTTTTTTTTTTTTTAAATTGCATGTGTAGGTGTCTGCACACTTGTATAGACTTGAAATATTGTTTTCTGTAGCTCATTCTATAAATAAAGTTCTCATCCTATAAAGTTTTTTGTGTGAACTGGTTTTGTCACGATACTGGAAATTTTAACACTGATACAACATCTGAACACCATAAATATCACACACCCATCCACAACAGCCCCAGAACTGATGGGAGAGGGTGGAATTTATATATTTATTTATTCTTTATCCACTGACTATTTATCAGGGCTTTTTTTGGTAAACCCATGATGTTGACATGTTTTTGATATAGTGAGCCCACATGACCCACAGGTGTTAGTTTGCGTGGGTCCAAGGGAAAAAAGGTCCCAAATTCAACTCATTTTCTGACAAATTGTTGTGTAAAACTCACGCTTGATGTCATATGGTTATAACTATGGTTATGTTTGATGAAAGTAATCTGAAAATTAAACTAATAAAATCCCAAATCTGAATCAGTTTTCTCTGATCACAAATGACAAAGAACGGCATTAAAGCACAAGTATATTGGTACAGCTAGAATGCTCATGTTAGCTGATAACTGAACACCCAAATCTTATTTCAACTGATAAAATCCCACCTCAGTCAGGCCCCATCATGCCCCATTGCACCATATTGATACATTTGTCTACAGACTTCAAAAAAACGAAATAGTGGCTTATTTCATTATACACATGTCCTGAATGGTAAAGCATTCGTCATCATTCACGGTCATGAGAGAACACAATCGATAAGAGCCGATTATTCTCGACAGTGACCCAGTTTATTCACCAATACCACGTTGTAGCTTTGGTTGGTGAAATCTGTGACAAGGATTTGTCTAAAATGTTGCAGCAGAAGGTGTCATGTCACAATCATTAAGGCAGATGGTCAGAAGCGATGATCAGTGGATTTCTTTTTTAACTGTTTTGAAAGAGTTTTGTTTAATAATTATTTCAGTACATTTTTGGTGATCACAACGGAGCATTTTCTGGGATAAAATATGGTATATCCACAGAGGGTCCTTTTAGGATTGTAATGCATGGAAGATGCAGGATGGGTCCATATGAACAACACTGAACAGTTTTTTGGGGGGTTAACAAGCAACATAACAGTCCACTGTAAGTTTGCTAAGGGGAGTCTTCAGTTGGTCTTCATGCAACTGCTTCTGTCACTGTGTACTGCTATTACAATAATGTGATGTGCAAAAACATGAATGTCTAAAAGGTACACACTTTTCTCCCCATTTGATTCATAGTGTTTGTCCTTGTATGAAGGTAGGCTTTTTATCCAGTTTAAGTGTGAACATTCAGAAAAGGAATAAAAGCAGAATTTTGACGTAACCAACAACACCTCGTACAAACTAGTTAAATTCAAGTATACCCCAGCTTCAACCCTGTCCTACACCTTTTCTTTCTCTCCCTTCTTTACTGTCTTCCATCTCTAATTTGGTCCCCATATGGCTGTTTCTGCCGAAGTGGAGGTCAATGAACTGGTGGCATTATAGGATTAGGACCTGGTGAGTCACCAGGCAGAGAACGCACAGGCTGAGAGAAGAACAGAGTAGCAGAGGTCTACAGATGGCAACAGTATTTCATAGACCATATATGAAACTTGTAAGGATATAATTGGAACACAAACGAGGATAAACTAGCAATACTAAAAAGGCCCAGTCCACATGTACCTAGCATAAAAAGCAAATCAGTGAGTACGTTTACGTGCACAGCTTAGTCGGATTACAGCCATAGTTCGACTATGCTACTCAGACAACTGCAATTGTCCGAGTATATATGCCGGTGAGAAAATCGAATTATTGGCCGAAGCATGTCATGTATGACTAGGTCAACTAGTGGTAATAGAG
This sequence comes from Diplodus sargus, assembly GCA_903131615.1. Classification (NCBI taxonomy): domain Eukaryota; kingdom Metazoa; phylum Chordata; class Actinopteri; order Spariformes; family Sparidae; genus Diplodus; species Diplodus sargus. Next base: position 2,163,514 of record CAEMYA010000014.1, on the reverse strand, counting down.
CCACCTTCGGCTGACCTCTTTACGTCACCAGCAGCAACAAACTCTGCCTCGGCATCGAGAAAGATGGTGTACGAAGAGCGAGACAAAGCTACATCTTTGTACATTTCGTATATGGTGTACATGATAATTACACAAACTAGATGTACAATGGCGCTCTTGCTTGTGGTTATTTCAGAGGAATGACGCTGCCGCCGCATACCAATACATTCTAAGTGTAGATTGATACTTGGTAAGCCATATGCTTAGCATAGGGTCAAGTTACCCTTGTTGCTTTAGGATAACAAAAGCCCTTTTCAGGCAGAGATTCTGCAATATCACAACAAAGGCTCAACTCTACAGCACCTTTGTTCACACTGAACCAAGCCACGTCGTGCCGTGCCATGTCGTATGGTGGTTCACATCACTTTGAGATCTGTGAATTTCCCATCCGGTTTCCACCTGTAAATCTAGAAATGTCTCAGCAAACCATTTATAAGCATATGGATGCCGTTCTATACTGTCTTGTGATTGCGATCCTTACCGACCATGCACCCTGTAAAGTGCCAGATACTTTCTTTTTTTGCTCAAAACTACAATACATAATCACCATCAGTAAACCTGGCTCTCACTAGTGATGAGGGATGCTGTTTTCCTGGGGGAAGTTAACCAAAGTTTTTGTACGGACAGCTGGATAGTGGTGACTTCTCCACATTACATTTTGATTTTATTTTTTATGCCATTGGCCAAAAGACACTGCCTGTTACCACATTACTGTTTGGTCTAGTAACATTGCTTTGTGGGTTGAAGTGTATGGCCCTTTTGACACTTAATAGCTAGATTGGATTGGTATTGCCGATATCCATAATTCAACTCTTCCTGGTCAAAAAGAACATTTTGGATATCCACAATTTGATAAAGATTAATCAAATAAATTACAGATATATCCAACTGTCATTTTGACTTATCAAAATGTCATCTTGGTTATCATGAATAAAAACCGACTAGTCATAATGTATTAACTTGTCAAAATGAGGTGGTTTATATCTATAATTTTCATTCGGGATACTCAGATTTAGTTTATAAATATTGAAAAGGCTTGCCTTAGGAGTGTGGGACATTCCTCTTATTTTGAGCAAAAGCCAGTGAAGGGTCTGTTCAGTTATCAAGACTATAAACACTATCAGACTGAACGGCAATAGACAGCCACACCCCTACCCTGCAGGCTTACAGGCTGGCCAGACTGGATGTGCGAGAAGCGCCTGTGCTTGGCATTACATCTTCCTTTTTCTTTTCGGCGTCCATGTAAACAGGTTAGAACTGGCTGGGTGACTAGTGCTGCAGCGGCGCTTCATCTAGAGAGTTGGAGTCTTGCCTATTTTTACTGCAATACGCAAGCAGTTCTTGCCACAAATGGACCCGACATCACACCAGCATTTCACTACAGTTTTAATGTCTGTGTCTGTAAACAATGTCAAAGAGATGGAGAATACACACAACTCTCTCCTTCTCTCCCTCCCTTTTTCAACTGGGGTAGACGAAAATCACATCTTCATATTTATTGATAAATATCAAATGATAAACTCCATGTAAACAGATCGGGCAGGCAGGGCCCACGCTACAGCAGCAATGCCATCTATGTGAACATACACGTGTGAGTGAGTACAGACAGCTCAAATTCAGCCACCGCGCAAGCATCCAGTGTGGCCAGCCTATTACACTTTCACACAGAGGTTGATTCGCCTCCGTTGCAGCGTTGTTACTACCTATGCTGGTGGATCAGAGGTGGAACAAAACCGTCCCCCCATTCCGCCTTCAACTTTCGTATTAACGGCGAGGCGGAATAACGGCACAATGTTCCCCCTTTGAAAAAGCAGTATGAATGGGGCTTAAGACCTCCATTTAGACACAGCATGACATCCAGTCAAAACCAACCTTTATAATACAGAAAAGTCAGCAGTTATTTCATTGTTGTGCGTATGAACAACTCTCAGCCTGCACATTTTAACTACTGCATAGAGAAACTAAACTGAGGTGTAACCGCAGCCAAGTTTATTTTACCAAACAGATAACTACAGAATACAGTCTAATGCAATCTGATACAACTGGTCTGCCACAAAGTCTATTTCATGATGCCTATAATGCTCAGTTTTGTTGAAACAGGCAGCAATTGAGTTATATTTTAGCACTGAGACCATAGTTGATGGTGTTGTAGTGGACTATCATACTGAGGTGTTTCTTATATACCGTGCCTCTCATATACAAACCTCTCATGAGGTTTTGAAGTACAACACCACCACTAACAAAGACTTAGGTAAAAAAGCATTACATTTACGACAGAATGGGGTATGGCATTTTTGTACCATTTGTGGTTATAATAACTGTAACCAGGATCATGTTTTTTTTTTGGCTGAGAAGACAGATAAAATACAGTTTTCAGATGTAGCTACTACATTAATTGAGAACATTGCTACTATGAATAAATGTTACCTGTAGCTACAACCTGAATTTTGGTGTTTTTTTGATCACCAACTACTTCTGATACAAATTCTGGAAATCCTGACTCAGAAGTATTAAGTTGTTTACCTCAAATCATGTGTGTGGTCTTTACTTCTGGGATGTTAAACTGGATTGCATTAGATTGTACAGATAGATAAATTGGTCACTGAGTATTTACACACAATTTCCTGTGCTGTGTGAGCTCATGCTTTAGGTCTACTCTTGCATTCTCATCTCAGGGCAATTCATTTATAACTCAATGGCAGCCTGAACTGCTGCTCAAATCAGGATGTTGATGTCATTTCACTATAATACCTACTCAAAGGCTTAACACACTAACCATCTCACATAGTATTGAAAAATCTAGCTAACCAGGAATATAATTGATGCTAAAAAACTAAAGAGAAAATCCTAATTTTCAATACTCTTACTCCATTGACGTAAAAAGTAAAAACTATATCCAGAGAAGGTCAGAATGTACCACATTTACTTGTTCACATACGGCACACAACTGGAGACCATCAGTGTCTGACATGTTCAAACAACACTCTGTATGTTTTGGGCATGAGGTGGCGCATGGGTAGGTGGCTACAGGCTTCTCTGAAATGATGAATGCTAATATTAATACACTGCTAATCCACAGTTAAAGTGAATTTGTGAAAAGGGCTTTAAAAACACTTTGTTTTCAATACAGGGGCACATATGAAGAAGGATGCTATGATAAGCTGCAGGTCATCACTGATGAAGGATAATTAAAGCTGGAAAACTTCAGCCTAGTAGAAATGAAGCAACCATTGGAACATAACCAGTTCCACTTTGTCTTGTTGACAGAAATGACACACCCAACAACAGGAGCTGTTGAAGGAAGGTATGACTGTAGCGTTAAGACTCACTCCTCAGTCATCCAGCGTTTGTTCACATTATCTGACTTTCAAAAGGAAATGACTGCCTGGACTACATTTTATATATATATATATATATATATATATATATATATATATATATATATATATATATATATATATATATATTTTTTGTTGTTGTTGTTTTTTGTTTGTTTTGTTTAATATTGAATTATTGTTATATTGAAACAAATCCCTTTGAGACAAGCATCACATTGTGAAAATATCATGGCAGTTTTACTTGTCTGTTTTATGTCTGCATTAGTGCTTAAAAAGGACGACAGGTACATGTTGTTCCATCTTTGACAGCACAGAACAGACAACACTTGACCCAAATGTTAAATAGCCGTTACTTTACCAGATTGATACAATTGTGTTTATGTCCAACAATGTTGTCTAATGAAATGTTATCTCACCAGCACTTCCCTGCAGATTTTTTCCAGCTCGCCTTCAATCTTTTCCCGGTATTCTTTGGCCATTTCCTTCTTTTTTTCGCTGCCCTCAGCAGCCTTCTGCTCAATGCTGGACACCACACGCCATGAGGAGCGGCGAGCACCCACTACATTCTTGTAGGCCACAGAGAGCAGGTTACGCTCCTCGTTCGTCAGCTCTTCGCTGTCTTTCGTCACAGACATCATTGCAGCAGCCATGTCGTCATAGCGCTCAGCCTGCTCGGCCAGCTTGGCCTTCTGCACCAGTTCCTTCTGGGGTGGCTCAGTCATGACTGCTCACTAGAGGAAGGAAAGCAGAGAGGAAACATGACAGCTGCAGGTCAGTTAAAGTAGCGACAAAAGTACATTTTCTAAATGGACTGGTGACTAATTACCAGTATTTCATGAAACTTAAAGGTGATTTGTGAGGCTAATGCGAGTGTCAACCATCAGGAAGAGACCTTCTGTATTGGCTCTCAACTGAATTCATCAAGAGATGTGGATCTCTCCTCAGTCCAGGGAAGCTATCACACCAAATTAAATAGGTTAACTGAAGTTGTGGCACATGATGTAAGTGCCATCTTTCAGGCTTGCTGCTTTTTCAAGGAAACACATAATCATGGCACCTTAGTCTATGGGACTATGGGAGTGAAAGGAACATAACAGGGAAGTTTAACAAGTAACATTAAGCTTCAAGATATCTGAAAATAATAACTGCTGCAATGCATCTGTCTTGGACTAATAAGGCCTAGGAAGTAAGTTGTAGTTGCACTAAAATAAATGTATGCCTGCACTACAGCACTGCAATAGCCTCACTGTACTGAATGCTAAGGGTTTCTAAGAGGAGAAAAGATACCAGCAGAAACAACGTAAAGGCAGTCGATGTGTAATCTTCACACACGCCTGCCCATGGGAATTATCATCGCTAGATCAATAGCCTACATCCGCTTGACCCATCCAAAACAGCCAGCGGGCTTCCACAGAATCAATCACTTTTTCCATTCCAAATTGCATTGTGTGTGTGTGTGTGTGTGTGTGTGTGTCCTGCTCACAATCTGCTGATACAGAAAATGAAGCAATTTCTATCGTGGGTTTCACCTTCACGCAGAGTTTGGCAATCTAAATAAACCCGAATTTTGAATTACTATTTTTTTTTATACCCAGCACGTTTGTCGCAACATGCATGTGTATTATCCTGCAGAGCAGTGTTTTCTAGCTTTTTTTGTTACTGCGAAAAAAATAAAAAATAAAAATATTCAGACACACCCTCGTACAATTGTTCTACGATTACAGTTTTGCTATATGTAGAGAACATTCGGCGCAGTAGCGCATGGTACATGCACGAAGGGCTTGTTCTCGGCAGGCCTACTGCTGGTAGCCGTCCATAGCAAACGCGGATGCGTCTCCCGGCACACACACCACACCCATCCCTGTACCTGTGGCTCCTCAAACGAGCACAAGGAAACTAAAGTGGCACATTAAAGCACCTTTCTGTGGCCGATTTCGGTCAATCTGGTCGACACGAACCCAAACGCGCGTCAACTACACGCACAGTACACAGTTCTGACGAGAAGTGGTTACTGGTGAAGCTAAGTTACAGCTAACTGCACCGTTATATATCATGTAGCCTTTCACCGTTCAGGCCTCGTGACCCGTTTCCAGTATGGCGCCGGCTATTTCCTGAAACAGAAGCATTCAAGGGTAAGCGTTTTAGGGCGAGGCGTTATACCAATTTTATTGCTAATCCGACAGGTTGATAATTTGTATACACAACTCCAAACGTTTGTTTTAGCATCTGACCGAAAGGGAGCTTGGTTTGTTGGCGTTAGTTCGGTCGCCCGTCGAGGGCAGACCTGATCTGTGTCCTGAGGATTTTGCTAATGCACTTCTTCACCACTAAAAATAGCAAATAACCGTAAAACACCACGACATCGTGCGACAAGATGTTGCTGTGCCTTTCTGGTAATGTCAGCTGTCAATTAATCCCAATCTCGCAGGAGCTGAAACTAAAATTGAGATAATACCTCAAGAGAAATACATAACGGATTTACTTGCGATCTTTTAACCAGACACGGGCACACTTAACCAACCAGCTAACATAAACCGACAAATTACTTGAATTAATCGGTTTATTTTTTAGCCGACCCCTCAGATTATCAGATCTTCAGTCGTCGACCTGACACGCCTTCCCTTTCTGCCCGTCTAATGTTCGAGTTTGAAACCAGCCATTAGACATATCCCATACCGTAGCTAAGCTAACCATTGTTCTTTGGCCCGACGATTGTCGCCGCTAGATGCAGCGCCAGCCATTGGAGACAATACGCTTCCATTGTTACTCTGTTTAACGGAAAGTTCGAAGACCTTACGATTAATTATGCAAACGAAACAGTGCTGTTGTAGAAGCTGCATTTCCTTTCATACCTGAGTGCTGGCAGATAGCAGTGATGTCGGCGGTATAGTCTACAGCTGATTCTCTCGGCCGGCCCGTCTGAATGTGTTCCACGGGGTTTCCCTCCTATCACACCAGTCCAAGACACGGCCAGGGAAGGGGCTACTGACGTCAAACATTACCATGGCAACCGAACATGAGCCATTGTGGGAGTAGTAGTTCTTTCCCCATCGACGTTACTGCCCTAGTCTCTATGAGGCAAATGCCATCAAATTATTGCAAACAATGTCGTCAATATAAGGACATTTTGATGTTTTCCTAAATGAAATAAAGTAACATATGTTACCGCTTTGTCACACCACTTCATATAGTGTGATATATTCAACACTAGATTTAATGCAAATCTATGGAAACGTCACTTCATGGCTTTTCACACAGCATATCCTTAGCCCAGGGGTGAGAGTAAACACTTGAATAAATTTGCTGTTTTCTCGCACACAAACTTGAAACCCAGCATTTAGCGAAGCCCTAGGCCATACAATTCACACAGCATTCTTACAAGCCCTTGATTATCTGTCTGTTTAAACCTACAGTTCCGACCACTAGAATGCAGCATGACTACTCTATTTACTTTAACCCCATTTCACCCTGTTCTGGAGCAGAGCAAGCGAGCCCTAAAGTCCGTTTCTCAAGCTTCTTACCAAATCCAAATCAAGGGTGTCACATGTTGTACAAATTGTATAGCCCATTGAGGAACATTGTGATTCTGAGCTGTATCAATAAGAACTGAAATGGACTTGAACTGCATTTAGGAGTATTTGCTGGAGATGCTGAGAGCATCACAAACTAGAACACAGGACACAGTGCTACAGCATATCTTGCCTAATAGAAACTACTATTTCTGCATTCTGGTTGGTTTCCAAGGGGAGAGAGTGAAGCTATTTTTGCCTTGTCACATGTTTTCCCCTCGGGCCAAGATTTCAAGCTTGTAACCTATTTAAGGGCAGACCAGATAATGTCGGCGGTAGAAGTGCACAAAGCACCAGCGCTAAACAATGAATGTCTCCTCTCACTTGCCAAAGTCTGGTCCAGGAAGTGTGCGGTGCCAAGCCAGAAGGATTTCAAGTATGGGAAAAAAGCAAAGCGATAACCAAAACATGCATAACCGGTTGAGCAAGTTCTAAGTAAGTCTATCAACATCATCTTGAGAACTTGAGCACACTTTCCCCCACATTTCACATTCACACACACATGTTCTGTTGAGTGTTAATGTTTAGTGTTTCTCAGCAATAGCTTGAGATGTATTAGTTAAGTTTTCCATACTTTTAATTTAAAAAAAAAGGCTTATGTCATACTGAAGTCTGCGCCACACAGACATTATTAATGTCTGTGACCAATTCATGGATTGAGTCAACAAATAATAAAAGGTTGACCGTTAATGGACCAGTCTCTTCATAAGCCACGGCAATATTCCAACTAGCTCTAGTTCCTCTCGTCACAATGATCTATCACATTCCACATCATCATATTGTTACCACTCTTAGATAATTACAACAATCTGCCAGGTATTTGCTGTGCCTGTGCAATTGCTTGTCTGTTATTTATTCCAAATTCCAAAAGAATCCAGAAGTCCAAATGCCTTCTTTTTGTATTTGCAGGAATTCCTTCTTGGAGGTCCTCAGGGTGATCACATCGCCATAGCACAATGTCTCTTTATTTTGTTTTTAAGATTCAGCACCAAATGACAGTCAGAAACAGTCTTCCACATCAAATGCATCTAAAGAAAAGATATTGCCCACTGTTTTCAGGACTCCTATATCTATCTCTGAACCCCTCTCTCAGACATACACACGTGGACAAAATTCTTGGTACCCTTCCGTTAAAGAGAGAAAAACCCAAAATGTTCACTGAAATAACTTGAAACTGACAAAGTTCTTGCTTTAACGGAAGGGTACCAGCAGTTTTGTCCCCTTGCGTACATCCATGTTATTGTCTTTTGCCTAAGCATGAAATAACATCTAGACTTGTATTTGTGTTGATCTGTACAATCTTTATCAAATTAAAGTTTTTTATACTTGGGCTATACTTATATCCTATATTATAGTAGTTTTTTAAAGTTTCGGGGTACTCATGTTTCAGTATTCTTGTTTCATGCTACTTTATCTTATATTACATTACAATTCAGGGGAAGCTACTGGACTTTTCATTCAACTACATTTATTTCACTAGACTAGATTTCAGTTCCTGCTTAGTATCAACTTATAATTTTGTCTTGTGTTGATTTGTACACAGTCTTTAATTAAACTATTTGTAAAATAAGATAAATAAAAAAGTGTATTTTATGTGCATGTGATATTTAAGACTGTTTTGTGAACTACATATTCATGCAAATTACATTTATATCACTGCTACAGCTACTACTAATTCTATCATTATTATTACAAATGTTTATGGATGCCTCTTCTTTATACTGTATATCATATATAATGATTCATTAGAAGCTTTATGCTACATTTCTCTCTCATAAATATTGAGCTTATTTGATCACAAACCTTGTGGATAATCAACTGCTAAGAGGGGTCATATTCTCACACCGGGGTACAAACTAACAAGCTAATAAAACTCATTGTTGAGGCTCAGTGTTTTGGTCTACAGCCCTAACTTAAAGGACTAGAAGAGCAGAGGTATCTGAGGAACAGTTATGTATTACACTGATTAAAATCCTCCATCTTTACAGTTAATAGATGGTTCCATGACATTAGTAGTGACTGTACACTACTTAAATATGGATATTTTTGTGTTTCACTTGATGTATCTGAATTTTTACTTTGTGAATATTTTGTTCCCCGACAACAATGTGATATGTTGGTGACCAAACGGGTACCATGGACGCCGTTCGTACACCTCCAACATGAATCCTATGCCGGATGGAAAGATGAGACACAGTGGTTCCTCTGACAGCACTCAGACGTCTCTGGAGTTGTGTTGTAGTGGCGTCCCGGTCATCTGCCTTGTGTCTAGTGGGGAAACACTACGAGGGCTTTCACGCACCAGTAAAATGACAAATATAAATACAAAACAAAATATACTGTTGGCCAAAATACATGCACCCCTATACCTAACTAGTTATGAGTATGTAAGGCTAGTTTACAATCAGCCTTAACAAACAATATAGTTTGTGGAGGTTCGCGGCATGATAAACAGCAACCCAACAGCTTAGTCATGGTTCATATAAAACACCTTTATTAAAAGGACATACATAACATTGCGTGGACAAAGATATGATCATTAAAAAAGTAGAAACATGGCTGATTATCAGTCCAGACTATAGCACAGTGATACAGTGTCAGTGGTTAATGACCAACAGGTCCAAATGTATTGAAAATATTTCATTTCTATAAATCAATCATTTGTCTCTTAGCATGCTATGAACAGAAACTAATATAAAAATAAGAACCAAAGCTCACTTGCAGTGTAATGTAGTTCAGACTTTAAATGCAGGTTCAGAGTCAAAACATTTGTGCACCATCATGACAGACTAACACACACTAAAGAATGTGGGACTGCACTTGGGATAGTTGTCACATATGCCATTAAGATGATAGTTAAAGACAGCTTCCTCTGCAAAAATACAATAGTGATAAACGAAATAATTATCAAGTACTACAGTGGAACACACATTTTGCCACATACTTCCTTTTATAATGAATAAACTGGGAAGATATGAGTAGGTCAGTACTATCAATTACAACACCCAGTGCAAACTTTATATATTCACCCTAGTTTACTCAACAGACCATTTCTTACAGGGAGAACGATCATTAAATATTTAATGCAGTCAGGAGTTGAAGAAATTGTATAATAGAAGGGTTTGCTAGGAGTTGATTTGCAGTGCTCTTTTGTGAACTTCTGCAACATAGTTGCACATGAGAAAATTTCACAGTGGACATGAACTGGATACTTTCACGGAAATCTGAGGGGAAAATGCAATGCAAAATTTCAGAATGTCCAAAATTATTCAGATTAGCAAAAACTACAGACTTGTCTTCAATATTCTGAAATTATCTAGAAAAGAAATCAGTGCTGATTGGAAGTAAATCTGAATCTACTCATAAGAACACATTACCGGTTTTGGGAGTGTCTTTCCAAGCACATTATTAACTCCAAAGTCATACTGAATAAACTGTAATTATGACCCTAACCATGGTGCATCACAAATTATATTTGCTCAAAAATTCCATAATGGGTTACATAGTACAATGGATAGCCATTTCCACTTCATATTTTCTGAAATGGTGGGAGCCCTGAGATTGTGTAATGGTGCTGAAGCCCATGGACAAGCTGGTTTTGTGGGCACAACATTTTAAATGATCAGATAGAAGTTTTGCATACAATCAAAGACAGAACATTAAATTTTTTAAGACAAGCCAAAATAGGGTAGCTGTCTACTAGCTGTGTGTCCAGCTTCAGTAGTGGTCCCGGCTTGAATTCTGAATGAGAATAGTTTTGCTAAAAGTTAAATCAAGTGGACGTCCTTACATAAAAACACCCATATATCAATTACCAAATTGAGCAGCATGAAGCACTGTACTTCATGTACTGAAGACATTTTATCTGAAACATTATTAAATGTATGAGCCTGTCCTGAATCAGACCCAACGGTCTTACTGAAAGTAAGGGGTCGTGTTACGCCTCCACATCAACCAACTCCGGGGGCATTGGGGACTTTGGATGCTTGCTTTCAAAGTGCTGCTTAAAGGTCTTCGGGTCAGGCATTTGTGTCTGAGAAATTGTGAGAAAGAAAAATAAGAAAAATTAGAAAATCTACATTTACATAAACAGTATGTGAAAACCACAATAAAAATGGTAGTTCTATATTCAGCATCAAGCCGAATCTTGCTTACATACAGGTACATAAATAGCACAATAGAAAGGTTGAGATCTGAACAAAAGTTGCATTAGCTATCACTTACCTACTTTTACCATGTTTTAAAAAAATGCTCTTTACTGAGAACAGTTTAATGTATTTCAGTACTGGAAGGGAAGTGGCTAATTTGCTTGCCATCCAAATATACTGAGTTCCATCCTTACCTCACCGTTATATGACACCAAGCTCATCAAAGAATAATTTTATGTTCTTTTTACCATCTAAGCACATACCCGGCACACTGTGCACGTGTATACTAAAGCAGCCTGAGCTGCTGCCTTCTGGTCATGGCCTTTGCTCTTCTTGATGTCTGCCTGCTTTTTGGCATTCTTCTGCTGGGACTGGAACTTCTGGTGCCCACGGGCCATATCTGATGCTAGAGCTGAAGAAATTATGAGGGGATTCGATCAGCACAAAACCACGAAGAAGGCAAGGAGCCATAAATTGAGAAAGAGAAAGCTAGCCTGCAAACAATGATGTCTGAGTTGGGGATTTAAGGAAAATATAGATTACAGAGGGGCCGAGAGATGCATTATCTGGAAACATAAAGCAGTTACACCAGATGAGGCTTCAGATGAAGCAACCTCGATGGTTATCAATTAAAAGACAGCTGTCATATAAAATCAAAAAACGTCAGATGTGCAAGGCAGCAGTGGCTGTGAAACATCTTTTAGAATTAGGTTAATTGCAGCTTTTTGGGTCACATGGATCAGGCAATTAACTTGGAAATGTCCCCGGAGAAAATGTGACTGCAGATTTCCAAAGTTTTTACACACACACACACACACACACACACACACACACACACACACACACACACACACACACACAGCACTAGAACTGGGTCAATGTTATGGTTTTATGAATTTTGTTTTTGGCTGATTGTGACGCGTGAGGGGCCAATATTTTATCAATACACTGGAATCGATCATCAGTGCAGTGCCCACCCCTTTCGCTTCTCTATGTAGTCCTAACGTTACTACTTCACTACTTGCCAAATCATTACATTAAAATATCATCCACCCACAAACACTGTGACAGGAGTGAGGTCACTGTTCGACATATTTTGCTGTCATACGGTTAAGTTACCTACCTAATGACAGCTAACATCCTCTAACGTTAGTGGACTAGTTTAGCAGTCACTTTAGCCAACTTTAGCGTTTAGTTACAGGGCGACAGTTTCAAAGGACAAACTATAGTTATAATGTTAGACGCGGTCGTCACAGTAACACAAAAACTCACATATTTTAGTGCATTTATAGCACATACATAACACAAATGTAATGTTATAAGAAAGACAGGCATTGTGTTAACATTAGCCGCTTGATATCGCTGGTGCTAAGTTAGCTTGGCAGAATAGTGTGGAGAACACGTAGGACTACAGAAAACGGTCATTTTAACAGACAGTCGGCGTTGAGATTCATAATTGTTATTTTAGAGAAGACTTACCAGTGAAGAATAAATGTCTTTCTGATGATGGACACTAAAATCAAATTCAAGAACCGTTGGGTTCAGTCCCCTGGACCTTCCGCCGCCTCTGTCCTCACTGCGCTAATGCGCATGCCCGAACCGTAAACCGTGTTGCCTTCAAGTGTTCTCAGTACTTATGACAATGAGGCTTTCACAAAGGATCACTGTGGACAATTTCTTGCAGCACGCAAATGCAGCATACGTTTAATCGGCTTGCAACATTAGATAGCTTCAAGGCCATTTACAAAAAGACAACACAGAGTGTTACAAAGATTATAAACGTGAAGCAGCCCATTAACCATGAATATTTCTTAAAAACCGCACAACTAAGCACGGTAGTGAATTCTACCGGTATATATACTTCTACCAAGTATATTATCCATTTTTGTGTGTGCGCGTTGTAAAATGAAATGCCGACCACAAGGTGTCACGGTACAGACGACAATAAGGCCAAGTAAACTCAGACCAGTTACTATTCGTTCCTCCACACTGTATATTAACACATGTACAATATAACTACGGTTGAATTAATATATGATCTCTGGCATACTGGCTTTTGTGACATTAACTCTGAGTAACATTTCCTCCAATTAACCAACCACTTTCAATACTAATTGAAAGAAAGTAAGAAGTAAGAAAATAAGCAAGCAAGTCAGTCATTACTTTTTTTGCTAAGTTTCTTTGCAGGTTTGCAGCACAGCACAAGGCTGCTGGAAACAAACACACACACACACACACACACACACACACACAAATGTCGGAACAAAATTATATTTCACATCCGCGTGTCAACCACCTCTCTTCATTTCGGGTCACGCTCTCTTGTTATCCACCAATGGGAGGCCGACTGTGCCACCTGTGTGGAAACATCCAACCAATAAGCGAGGCAGCTTTCGTTTCCTCGTTTATGCTGCCTTTTTGATGCTTCAATACCAAATTCACAATTTAACAACATCCGCCAAACAGGATATAAACCCGGGCCGTGCAACATGTGTAGGTTTCGTTTAAAAGTTATTCAGTGAGAATAGGCTCAACATTTATGTGACATCAGAGACATTAGTACCAGATGATTTCATTGGCTGTTTTTGACTGAGAGGCTAAATAGAGCCAGCCTCTCGCGCGCCTTGTTTTCTCTCTCACACGAACTTACCTGCACCAACTAGAAAGTCCAGTTTTTCTCTAACAGATCCTAGACAGCGTCAGACAGAGTCCTGGAGGCAACATGGACCAGGACAGGTAAGAGAAAATCTTTCATATTCAGTCTAATAAACTTTGTACTTCACTTTTTACATTGCTTGAAATACTAGGGATGTCTTTAGTCTTTTTGCTCTGGACATAGGCAGCAAGGTTGTATGTTTTCTTTATGAGGAGGAGTTTTTTTTAATCAAATATGCAAGTACAAATTAAAGGCCCTTAATTACCTGAATTAATGTAATGGTAATGTTAACATGTATTATATTATGAAAACCTTACTGTAATTCATTGAGGTTCAGTTTAGTGTTCCTTTATTTGCAGCCTATGCACTATAGTTATTGATAAAGATTTGTGACTTACCTATGAAGATTGAGAACAAGCGTCCCTTCCTGCCAGCTTCTCTAAATACTTTGTAAAAAGTGACGGGTTTAAAAGATAACTCAAGTCAGCTTGACATTTTTAGAGCGAATCAGTGCATCTGTTTATTTGATTTAATGTGATATACAAGCAGTTACTCTCCCAATTTAACTTAGATAAACACTCCCCACATGGAGCGGGTGATTAGATTGAAGCTTGGTGAGAAACGGCCTGGGGCGCAGTCTGTGGCTTGGCAGACGTTGCTTCTGTTAATGACAGATTGGCTTTGCGGTAGCAACATGGCTTATTGTCTCTTCTTCCCATTTTCCTGTCATCCTCGCAGTAAACGGCTGGTGGTGGTGGTACCAAACGAAGTGCTGGTGCCGTCTCGCAGAGTGTTCAGCAGTGAGGATGAGGCTTGGAGGAGTTACCTAGAGAATCCACTGACTGCTGCCACTAAGGCCATGATGAGCATCAACGGAGATGAGGACAGTGCAGCAGCACTGGGACTGCTGTATGACTACTACAAGGTGTGGAAAGCACGACATTACAGCCAGACTAATAACATGATTAGATGAGTTTGATTTGTTTCAGATCTTATTTTTTGTATTTGCTTTAACCCTGTCAGGTTCCCAGAGAAAGGAGACGTGCCTCCAGTGCTATTAAACCTATAGACCCCTCTGCTGTTGGACCTGACAACTGTGGGAGCTTGGAGATGCTCGATCACCATCTTCAGGCTTTGCGATCCATGCCTGTCAACCTCTCCCTAAACAATAGTTCCACTACAGAACATCAGGGCTCCAAGTATGAAGGTACCTGCCTGGCCAGAGATGCTAGAGGGGGAGATGGTAAAGGTGGAGGTGAAGCGGCTCTTTCTCTGGTCAAGACAGAGGGCCAGACGTCCATCAGAGTGTCCTGTTCCAGAGGTGCCTACCAAGAAGAACCCAGAGAGCAGATGAGGATGGTTTATGAGCAGCAAAGCAACTATGATTTGCCCCTCGCTGGGTACTTGAAAGATGAACAGAGGAGCACTCCTGACAGCACATATGAGGACGCTGCCGAAGGAGAGGTGAGACTTGATATTTACAGGGGGAGGTGGTATTATTTCATGCTTTTTAAACTAGGGTCACATTTGCAGGAGTTTGTAATTCCACTCTTGACAATTTCCTGCTTTTCTTCTTTGACAGATGTTCCACACAAGTCCCTCTTCAGGCGTTGATGAATTCCGCTACAGTCTATGTCCGTCAGTGTAAGTTAAAATTCACGAGTAAGCAAAATAATTAAACCAAGACACATGTAAGAGATTCACAGTGGTTTTATGTGTGCGTATGATGTTCTGATGTGTTTGTCAGGTGTTAAAGGATAAGGTTGGCATTCTTTTGTGAAAAGACCGAGTCCAACTCTAAATGCTTCTCTAGACCTCCTCAGCCTTTCTGTGGCTCTCATTCCTCATTTATTCCCACTGAAGATAGAAATCGTCAGAGAACTCTGTTTACCTGGGTCACAATATTATAATAATGATAATTATATAATAATCATAATAATACTTTTATGGCAAATTGCCATAAAAGTGACTTAGAAGTCATCATCAAAACCTTAATAAGTACTAAATTGGACAAGGAGCCAATAATAGCTGGCCACTTTACACAAAACTAGTCACAGGAGTAAATCACTATTTTTAGCTGTGGATTAATATGCACAAGCATTGACTGTATATTGGTGGGACAATGTATGTAGGATTGACTCAACATAAAATGCAGCCTGTGTGTTCGCCTGTCACACATGAAGCTGTTTACCTGTGGAACTTGTTTGAAATTTGGTGCTTGCATAATTTATAATAAGCATATATTTACTAAAAGGAATGATGACGACGCAAACCATTAGATATACTGTGTTTGCACTGCTTTTGATTGAGTATTTGTCAAAATGGATTAGCAAAACTGAAAAATCTGCAAAAAATCCCAGGCACCAAGAAAGACAAATATGAAACTAGATTAAAGATGCCGAAAATAATGATAAGCCAAATTAGTAAACCAATAAAACATTAAGAATAAGCAAAGCAATTGAAATTGAAAGTGAATTAATGAACTAAAAGAAGAACAGCTTGAAGTTAAACAAGATGAAATAAAAAATTTGAATTGCCCTAAGGATAAAACTGAGATAACCCATACTGTTGTAAACTGTTGCATGTTATTCCGGGTTGCAGGTGCACAATAAGAAAAACTGGATTTACCGAGCTCTGTAAAAACAGCTGGCACCTGAAGTACAATCCTTTCATTTGAGCGTGTTCTGTAAGAATCCACATTAAAAGACTGCGGCAAAGTTAGATAAGGGGGTAAAAAACCAGCAAGGGCCAATAAATGAACAAAACCGTGTGTCAGTCATGCCTTACAGAGACAGGGTCACCCAACCATAGCACGTAGATCATTATGGTGAGTTTTTTACTTATTACCAGTAATAAATCTCAGCGCAGAGTGATCAACAGCATCCAAGGACTTCAGAGTCGCAGCTGAAACATGCATGTGTACAGTATCGTCATAATCCAAGACTAGACTTTGGTTTAATCTACATTAGGACTATTCCTCTATTTAAGGAGGTGCTCAACCTTTTCCCACACATGCTTCTGTGCTTACAGTGACAGTTTCCAGTACTCTCTGGAGGCCAGCATGTCCCTGCGGCCGCGGCAGGGAGACGGACCCATGGCATACCTGAACCGGGGCCAGTTCTACGCTTTGACATTGTCCAAGACCGGTTTCACGTCGTCCCTATGTCAGGCCAGGGGCAAAGTGCGGGTGAGTGGACTGACGCCGTCACACAGGCCTGATGGGAGCCCGTCCAATAGTGAGCAATGCACCATCGGAGGCTCTGAGCTGCAGCAGGACAGTATTGTACAGGTGAGGGAGGGGAGATAGTGCATGGAGAGTAGGTGTAGAGTAGATGTTGAGGGTTTTACTGTTAGCTCGATATTGGGCGTTGTTGTAGTATTTGTTTTTGATCAATTTTCTTTCCATTTTAGCCTGATAAAACTATAATATATTTTATGTGTCTTTGCTTCAGAGTGTTATCATGGTTGTCTTTGGGGAAGAAAAGTGCAGAGATGAGCAGCTGAAGAATTGGAAATACTGGCACTCCCGCCAGCACACCGCTAAACAGAGAGTCCTGGACATTGGTATGATATATTTTCTTATCGTTCCCACTGGCAAGGCTGATGGGGTTTACAAGTAGAACATATGGGGAATAGGCCCAGACACACACACACACACACGCACATGCACACACACAGACTTCAGTATTGGATATCAAACACACCTAAGCTCCACAAAAGTGTGAGGTAAATAGAGTAAGCAGGTGGCAAACCTACAGAAGCCTCCAGGAGAATCCGTCACATATCCTGAGGTGAAACCCGACTCAATTTGAATAACTGTCGTTTCCAGACTGTCACAGGACTACTGCGAAGAAACAGCCAATGAGTTTTCATTTGAATAGACGTTAAGAGGAGAAATAGGTGGGGGCCTGGACTGAGGCCATATCCTGAATGATCAGCAAGAAACAGGCCTCAGCCTGTGGTTGAAAACTCATGGAATGAAGAAGAGATCTCAAACACGGGTTTTGTCAGTGGCAAGTTGATGCCAGTACCATGGTAAAATCTTATACCTAAGTTGGTGGGTAAAAATTTGCGAGTGCGAAGTGAGTTTTTTAGGAAGTAGTAATGGGATTTTTTATTCATTTGGAACTTCATTTGTTACCAACCCTACCAAAAAAAACAAGTTTCAATGGTGAAAAAAAATCCCAGATTATGATGTGACTTTAAGTAAAGTAAGTATATCAACTAATCTAAGCCCAAATTTTATATATATATTGTGGAAATCCATTCAGGAGTTTTTGTGCTATCCTGCAAACAAACAAGCCAACCAACCAAGAAATACAGATGGGTGAAAACAGAAGCAAGTAATTATACCAATGGTCTCCGACTAACTGAACACCCACAACTTTTAGTGGTAAAAGTGGCAAGTATAACACAAAAAATGTGAACATAGAGAAGAAAGTCATGAATGCGATTTTGTGAAGCAGAACTTTGTTGTTTTTCTTTACATACCAATAGATGTATCTTGTGTCCCTTTGGAGGGGAATGATGTCCTTGTGGAACCACTGGATTTAACTACTGAAAAGTATAGAAAGTAGTTTAAAGTAGTTGTACCATAACCAGCTACAAGAGTGAAATGCAAATTATACAATGATGCAAAATGATTGATTAATCTGTTAATTTAATAAATAGTAAATACTTGAGCACTTTTATGTTTAATTCTTGAAAGTATCCTGAAACATTTGAATTAGGGCCAACTCCAAACCTCAGCATTTGACACACACTGAAACGCTGTTTTCTTATCCTGACTTTACATGCAGCTGACTACAAGGAGAGCTTCAGCACAATTGGGAACGTGGAGGAAATTGCCTACAACGCTGTCTCTTTCACATGGGATGTCAGTGAAGAAGCGAAGGTAAAAAAAAAGCTGGAAAAGATATGACCTACAAGTAAAACTGGTCAGTAGTCATTCTCTTGCCTTCATGTTGTCACTGAGTCAGGCGGATGATAATTAGGATTTATCATATTCTTTGTGTGAGTACGAAACTTGTATCCACTTGTGGGAGGAATTGCTCAAGGAAACCACAGGAGTTTGTCCAGAGTGCTCTTCAGCAGTAGAGGCTCTCGGTCTGTACTCAACTGTTTATGGACTGCTAACACCTCAGGGTGTCAGAATAGTTGGTGGAGCCTTATGGCAGGCTCCTCCACCCACCCCCAGCCTCTTTGTCCCACATCCCCTTTCTGTTGCTTTGTGTTGGGTCATGATTTGGGATCGCAGACAATGCCGGCATGTGGAAGCAGACCTTGAAGGACACTCAGATTTCACCTTTTATGAAGGTGGGCAGTTAAATGAAGACACATTTCAAACAGTGTGTAAACACATACACATCCACAGACACAGTGTCAGCCCAGCCTCAGGGTGTTTTGGGCTCAGAAGGTTGTGGCTCCCGTTCAGCTTTACTTAAAACTCCATAAACAGACCTATTGTTAGAAAGCTTTGTGGGTTTGTGGGTAAATATTTACTGTTGGGGATAAACCTTCACTGTAACGCTTTAAGGTGTGTTCAGGTGGTGGTATGATAATACAGCCTCAAGCTGTTGTACACCTGACCATAATAATGTAAAGTCAGCACAAAAAATCTAAATGGAATATTTGTTTAATTTCTCAACAAAATATTTCATTACACTTGATATAAGACACATTTGCCAAGAAATTAGCATTCAAGTTAAATGTAGGGCAGTTTGTAATTTGATCCTTCCGAAGATTTTTTTCCCCACTACAAGCACGAAATCATGTTCATTCTTTTTTTCAGACATTCCTTCAGTTTTCATTGTCTGTAGTTAAAGACATGAGCAGCTACATGCTCCATCTTTAGAATTCTTATTGTTTCATCTCAAAGTAAGTTAGTCCAGTACATCTGTGGAATTCATGAGAGACAAAAGTGATGCAGAAGAGGTGGAGGGATCCTGTCGATATCAAAGGTCAACATTTTTGGTTCCTGGTGAAATGTCTTGACAAACAGTTGGATGGATTGCCATTATATTTTGTATAAACATTCGTAGGTTGAATTTTAGTATCTCTAGGATGAAATCCATGTCATCAGTGGCTGTGATGCATTGTGTGTGTGTGTGTGTGTGTGTGTGTGTGTGTGTGTGTGTGTGTGTGTGTGTGTGTGTGTGTAGCACCATTATCAGGTCAAAATGTTATTGTGACCCTACCTGCAAAACAGCCTCAGCTCAACTTTGTGTTCAGTGCTAATTGACAAATTAGTATGCTTATGCTAATGCACAAAACTAAAATGGTAAATTGTTAGCTTTTTTATTGTGATCATATTGTCATGATGCCAGTTGCATTTCCCTCAAAGCACTACAGTGCCTAATTACAAGCCTTACAGAGGAGTTAGCATGGCTGTAGACGTTTAGAGACTGTATGAAAATGATAGTGGTAAAGAGGGGAGCTGCCCCCAAGAGACATACTGATCCCGTTAGCGTGTGATTGTTGTTAAAAATATGTGAAATGTTTTACTGATGTAATACCTAACAATGGACAGTTCATCAATTAAGTTGTGTTATCTGTGATCTTCCCACATTTTCTATACCATGATGCATTTAAAATCATCCCCTAATATTGCAATATGAAAGGATAAGTTCATCCAAAAATGAAGTAGTTTGTTGATACTCAACTTTACCTGACTTTCCATTGTCATTGTATTGAGTAGATAATGACTGCATTTTCGTTTTTGGGTTGCACTTTTCCTTTAATTCCATCCAGCCAGTCTTAACTCTCTTCTGGTCACACTTTTTCAAAAAGCCCTGTATGTCTCCTAAGCTAAAGGGTGACAGAAACATTCCCCTGAGTATTGATTTATAATCAGAGTAGTGAGTGTTTGGTGGTGAGCAGGTTGACGGATTTTGTTGACCGTGAATGTGTGGCTGTGCTGTCTGAAGCACACCAGATGATCATTATCAGCCTTGCTGCTGCACTCTGTCTGTGTGTTTGCTCTCAGATGCCTCCACACGACCAGAGCTGCCTGGAAATAAGGTGGAAGAGGTTGAGAGAGAACAGAGGAAATAGAGAGAGAGAGAGAGAGAGAACAGCAGTGACACGTTAGCCCACCTGTCTCGTGGTGCCACCTAGAAATGTTGGTTTCCAATTATAATTGGATGTCCAGTCAGGCTCTGATGGGGCTTATATACACAATTGGTATTTTGTGTGCAAATGATCCCTTTTCCTTTGTTGCCTGGCAACAGCAGAGCCATGCCAAAAAAAAAAAAAAAAAAGTAATCATCCTGGAGTAATGAGGAATAGTGTGAAATGTGTCGGAGGGGAGATGAGCTGCTTCCTGCACCATGGCTCAGTTTTCGTGTTGGTTTGTTTGTTTGTGCCTGGTTGAGCGGATGGCACTGAAAAGCCACTCACCAGTGCCCCCATGAACTTCTTATTCGTATTCGAATGTTCACACATGCAGTAAAGGAAAAACACAACAAACCTCCTACACACACACACACACACACACACACACACACACACACACACACACACACACACACACACACACACACACACACTAGCCGCAACACATCCAGTGCTTCTGGAGAAATTTAAATGGCTTGGGTCTGCTGAAGTGTGATCCGTGGAGGTGTGTAGGAGGCTCATCTGTGCTCCAGGCCTTTTTCAGCAATCAGCAGTCACCTCTGCAGGTTCAGACACGATGCTGCTGATGAAGACTGGGAAAACTGCTGTCGAGCTGCGGTGACAAATATTTACCGTTAGTCAGGCTTGTCAGTCCTGTTTAACTGGAAAATCTGTCGGTTTCTATTGGTTTAGATCCTTTGGCGTTAAACAGCTATCACCGTTAATCATGGGAATCTGCTCAGTCATGTAATCACGTCTCAAGATAACCACAGAGTGTTGTTGACTTTGTTTGAAATGGTCCTAGTGTGCAGTGAGCTGGGAAAGATTTTGTGAATTCTGCGTTTTATCTCGCAAGCTCTTAAAAGATTCAGCGGATCAGCAGCACTGCATCATACTACATGATATGTCCACTACATTATTTAGTGATTTTGGAGCAAGGCCTTGCATTTCTAGAAGCTTGGCACAGTGAGGTCTGGAGAGATAGTAAACCACCAGTGATTCAGTAATTCAGCGCAGAAAACACATCGTCTTCTACATTCTATCATTCATAAGTGTTTGGTTGCCATATAAGACATTAAATATAAGGAGCGTTGAGAAGCGGGGTGACATACATGCCTTTGGCCTGCGAACTGCTGCTGCTGTTGTGACTCATGAGCGTCTCACACATCACTGCAACGTTTATGAGTCAGGCGGAGAATCACTAGGGAACGAAGATCTCCATTCGGTTTGACTCCACTGAGAACCAAACTGGCTATAAAACCTAGTGAGCTGATGACAGGTAAATAGCAGGTTCCTCATGTTTAAAATAAGTACACAAGTAAAACCTTTTATTATCGGCTTTAAGCTTTAAGTCCCTCTGCTGTCAAAAATGAGTTTTTGTCTTTGGTGTACCGTACTCAGTTGACCCTGGTTGGTAGCGTTTGGACAAGATTTCACCCATTTAGTGCAGTTTCTCCTTATTTTTCTCCTCCACCAGTGCCCTTTGCGACTTTTATCAGACACATTCTCAATCAGAAGTGCTTTAAACGACAGCAGTGGTGTCGACAAACGCTGATTTATCATAATAGCGATTTGTACATCGGCAGTGCCTTGTTTTTTCTATTTCCATGTTTTAATGGTGAACACAAGTTACTGCTACCTGGTGGTGTGGAGAGGTATTTCTTGTCACACAGCTAGCCGCTGGCTGTATTCTTTGTGGTGTGTTCAAGTGCAGCTTTTTGGCCATCAAAGTCGACATGAGGCGACCAAATTTGAGCCATCATACCTACTAGTTCCTTGATTTTTGTCTGGTGTGTCTTTAACACATAAACCTCTGGAAATGCACTGCATCTTATTTTATGTTTTTTGTCTTGTAGGTCTTCATCTCTGTGAACTGTCTGAGCACAGACTTCTCCTCGCAGAAGGGTGTAAAGGGGATGCCTCTGATAATCCAGATAGACACTTACAGCTACAACAGCTGTAGTAGCAGGCCCATTCACAGGGCCTTTACTCAGATCAAGGTCTTCTGCGACAAGGTAAAGATGGCCTTATCAAGCAGGCACCTACCCTGTCTGGTCAACAAATCATTTGGACTTGGATGAACTACTTTTTTTTTCTGTCACTGTCTTTTATTCTGCCTTTTTCTGTCTAGTCAGCCCCTTGTGTGTTTTGCAGGGTGCTGAGAGGAAGCTTCGTGACGAGGAGAAGAAGCAGCTCAGAAAGAGGATGAAAGGTAAAAATCTTCCTTTTGCTTAATAATGGAATTAATGACATTAATAACTTATAATTTTGTGGACAGAAATAGTCGATGAGCTTGATTTGTAATCCACTTAAACAAGGTTACAAAACGCTTTTCAGGAAATTACAAAATTGAATAGAAGAGCACAGCAGAAGTCAGATGTAATCAAATCTTATCAAATCTGCACTTGGAGTGGTTGCCAGGCAACTGATGTTGAGTTCATGTTCTGTCTGGACTAGGGAAACATGGCAGCTCGGGGCCGACCTCTCCCATTAAGAGGGCTGAAAACACACTGCTCAAAACCTTGCTAGACCTGGACTCCCAGCCTGTCCTCTTCATCCCTGACGTCCACTTTGGAAACCTACAGAGGGCAGGGCAGGTAAGGGGCCCCTAATTGTCAAACACACAAGGAATGTCTAGTCCAGTCATTGTACAGTATTGCAGTGTGCCTCATGTCGCCTTTTTTTTTTTTTTTAACTCTACTTGCAGGTGTTTGCTTTTAACACTGAGGAGGTCAAAAAAGATGGGTTAGTATCGTACTCTTGTCCCCACAGTTCTGGTTTGCCCTTAACTTTCATGTGTGCACTGTGCTCACTGCACCATGTGCACCTGTGTAACAGATCATTTGAGTAAGAGGTTCAATAATCCCAGATGTATTTGGAATTATAAACCTCTGTAAGTATCAAACAGTGTAGAAGAAAACAGGAATAAAAATGTCTCTTATGGTTAGAAAAATTGGAAACTTAAAAATTAAATCATAGCCAGGATCCAGTCGCATTGCATTTTAAATGATGATGACTGTGGCGATGATGATGATGATGATGATGATGATGATGATGATCGTGTGTGTGTGTGTGTGTGTGTGTGTGTGTGTGTGTCAGAAGTGTTCTAGTGAGAAGGATGTCATGTGCAGCTGAGGAAGATGTTGGTCCACCTCAGCCCAAGAAGTCCAGAGTGGACAGGAGAGGTTTGTAAATATCACCTTTGAGTTTTTCATCATCTACCTTATTATTATTATTATTATTATTATTATTATTATTATTATTATTTGACTGAGTTATTTATTTTTGTCCATTTCGTGCCTCATCAGTTCTGCTGTATGTGAGGAAGGAGGGTGATGAAGTGTTTGATGCCTTAATGCTGCAAACCCCAACCCTCAAAGCTTTGATGGAGGCAGTAAGTATTGATGCTGTTTTAAGTGCTTCTGGCTAAAAGGATAATAAGACAAACACGCTGCATCCACTGTGCTTAACAGGATTAGTCGACCCTCGGTCCGTTAAGTTGCATTATGTAAGAATTGTCCAGCACATGGATTCATATTACAAAAAAATAGGGTCCAGTATATCACCCGAGTGACCGCTAGCTGCATGGCTAACTGATTTAACTAGCTAATGGCATCCACAGTTAGCCGCAGTTAGCGGTCCCAACTGGCATTACAAGACCAGGCAGGTCAGGACTGGCTGGTTAGCATTCTGACTGAAGAAGATGTCTCTGCAGCACAATGCAAAGATGTCTTTGACTTGATGTCAAATCTCTTATTTCTTCCCATTCTGTTGATGATTTTTAGTTTTGATTTTTAATAAATTCTTTAAAAAAAAAGACATTTAGCTGGGCCTTAGTGTCCTTCAGAATGTTCTCAATGTGCTTTTTCTTTATTGTGTTTCACAGATCTCAGAAAAGTATGCAGTGCCTGTTGACCAGATGGCCAAAGTTTACCAAAAAAGCAAGAAAGGGTAAGTGGGTCAAACTTCTGAAACAACCTCAAACAGTTTGTCAGCTGCCATAAAACAACATCGGAGAAGCTGCTATGTTATGCAGTAGCATCTACATCGACAGACAACAACCAGGATAGGAGCCATATTTTTACAGTGTGTTTTAAAATGGTGCAAATTGAGTGAATACACACACATTATACTCCATTCTGTTTCTGGGCATTTTTGCTGCTGCTCTGATCACTGTCTTAATTCATTGGCACACAGCAACTTTTCGGCTGTGATGTCTGAATGTAGTTTCAGACTATTTCCATGGCCCACCAGTTCATGATACACTTCACCCTAAATCACCAATAACCCCACAAAGCCACTTGAGGGAAAGTTAGCCAGTAGGATATATATTGGAACCATGAATATTTGTACAACATTTTATGGCAATTCATCCAATCATTTTTGAGACATTACACTTTAAGACAAAAAAAGATGTCTGCCTCATAGAAGCAGAAAGGTAAGGGAATCACCACCACCAGACTGATCCGTCCTCTGGGGACAATGAATGTGTGATTGTGACAAAGCAGTGGTTTTTCACATATTTTAGTGTGTGGATGACCTACAGACTGGAGCCGTGTCCGATACATGAAGGAGGCTTTTGGCCACTGCAGTCTTTGCCTTGAATTAAACAGAACACCCTTGTTTTGTCTTCCTCAGGGTCCTGGTGAACATGGATGACAACATCATCCAGCAATACTCCAACGAGGACACCTTCATCCTGGCTATGGAGAGCTCGGCGAACTCCCTGCGCGTCACTCTGTCAGAGATCTGATGGTTGTTTGCCGCAGCAGTGACTGTTGGGTAGACGTGTTCACTGGCGGATGAAGCTTCAGCTGTGCCATGCGTAGAAATTGTGAATGTTTCTCACAGTATTAGAGTATTAACAATGCGAAATGTGTTCCTTGAGGAAGGCAACAGAGGAGTCTCAAGGGTTTGTTGCACTGCTTGGATCGCTGACCAAACCTCACCTGCTACAGTACCTGTTTATTAGACAACTATTGGAAGTGCCCAGATTTGTGCCCAAGGTGGGAAAATGTTTGATTTTTTTTCAACCTATGAAAGTCTTGACTAGCTGATACAAATTCACTTCGTCATACTTGGTGGACCGGAAGAGAGCTAATTCATACAAGCCACCACAAAGCATCGAGCCAGCTTGCTGTGGTTTCACAGCCAGATGACACTACAGTATACAGTAGTTCTATTGGATTAACCGTGGGTAACGCTGTGCGCTTCCTCCTTGAAAAGCTTTATTCAAAAGTCTATGCAACGACTTTTGTTGGTACTCAACAGTTCAAGGTAATGGCTTGTTGTGTGTTATGTATATAATCATTTTTAGATGTGCCTTAAACTGTTTTCATAATTTTAAGTCAAAGTGAACTTAATCTGATCTTTCTTCTGATATGTTTGGTCATATTGTCATTATGCACAAAATGTTTGCGAGCAGTCCCGGTGAAATAACACATGCTATAATTACATGAGGCACCATTATGGAACAGGACGACGAGTCCCCAGGATGCTGTTAAACTGTTTTTACTTCCTCTGTGCATGTGTTTATAGCATCTCCTCTCACTCAAGAGACTGCAGTCATTAGTATTTATGACATTAGTTCGAGTCAACCAGTCCATCCATTTACACAACCGTTTTCTGAGGCTGCTGCAAACCATCAGAGCTTAACAGCCTCATCGCTACGTTCTTACTCACTGCTTGCGTTCACACCGAGCTCATTGACAGCTTCCGTATCCTGAATTTCTGACATGCAACATGATGTACAGTCTTTTAAATGAGTCAATAAATATAGTTTTATATGGAGGTACTTATGGCTTCTGTTTTTACTTCCAACAGCAGTTTTATTTGCTACCAAATGGCCAGTACCACTTTCTAATTAGCCGCCCTTCATGAAGGCTTTATAAATTGGAATTAAAGACTAAATTCATAGTAGCTTTAAATGTATCTGTTGCCAAGTTATGAACAATCCCTGTTTTGGTTGTTATCCATTCTATTGTGGAATTAAAAAGTGATGGGATGTAACTAAGTACATCCACTGAACTACAGTTTTGAGGTACTTGTAGTTTTCCATTTTCTGCTACTTAATACTTCCACTCCACTACATTTAGTGATTGAATTATTTGCAATTGAAAAAGAACAGACAGTTGACATAATAATGACAATGTTGAACATCAGATGTACATGTACTGCCAGCAGATTACTTATATGATATTCAAGTACATTTAATATCAGATACTTGAAGACTTTTAGTCAAGTACTGTTTGTAGACTTCGACTTTTAATAAGTAATATTTTGACACAATATCTTTACTTTTACTCAAGTATGACTTTTGGTACTCTTTACAACACTGATGATAAATGCACTTCTGGATTAAAAAATATTTAGTAAGTTATTAATATTTTCCATCCTCATCCATAAGGTAGGCGTTCCTACAGGCACATCCTATTTATGGTTCACGTGTAGGCTGGTTTTCTATGAAGCTACTCTGAGTAAGTCGTGTTTGCCTCCAATTACTGAGAATGATACAATTCTGCTCCTATTTTTAGAATTAAGAATGGTCAAGTGTCAAATTTGCTGTCAGCTCCCAGGGACAACAGATACAGATTTGCTGCAATTAAGCACTGGTGCAATTACTTTTAATTGTGTGTTGTTCCTGTATAAGTAAACAATAAAAATCAAAAAGATGATTGCAGAGAACAATTACCAGCAGTGACAACCACTACGTACAACTTGATAAAGTGGAATGATAAATTGACCAAACATAGGAAGTCTGTCTTGACACTACAGCACGAACAGCTTTCAGCGTAAATACAATCATGTTTGTGAAGAACATATCAAATTAACTGAGCTTTCCAAATTTTGGTGAATTTTAAAAGATTACAAACATGAGGAATGACAATGTCAAACATGAGATTATCGACAGAGGAAATGAAAATAATTATGAATATGTAAACTTGCTGGTAAACTGTATATGTAAATGCTTAATTTTTAGGCTAAAGCTGTGTTCCATTTCGACAAAACTAAAAACAAAGCTATAATTAATGCACATATACACATTTTACAGGACCTCCACTGACGAGTATCTCTTGAAAATGGACTCCATATCCTTCCTGAAATTGTTTAAGATTTTTATCAATGAATGTATTATATTGTCATCAAAGTTGGAGGTAAAACATAATTGTGTATATAAGATATACTGAAGCACTCAAGCACTGGAACCAGTGACGAGTAAGTAGTCCAGTCTGATCCTGAAAAGTGATGCATGACGCTCTGACGATGCAGCTCTTACTTATCACTTTTGGCTAACTGAGTGCTTGAGGGAAGCCATTGTTGGCAGACATAAGCCTGTCAATCCTGATCATTATTACAATCTTTTTTTTTTATTCATAGGTTAAAGTTAAAGACTACTTACTAAATGCATTATAGTACCAAAACTGGTGCATTAAGCATTATCAACTGATTTATTAACTCTTCATACAGCTTATAAGATAATATTGCCCTAACAGAGAGCTGTTCCAGTTTGTGTTGAATGGAGTCTTAGTTTTGCAGTAAGTGGTTAAAAGAGAAGATGATCCGAATGATATGATTCTGGATGACAGCATGACAGTTTATAGATCCTGTCACTTTAAGAAAAAGGTTATAGACGATACATGAAGACATTTTAGCTTCATCAATTTTCAGCTTTCCAACAGGTTCTTTCACTGTGTTCCTGTCTGTAATCAAGGATCAAAGCACTTTAGACAGACTGCAGCTCAGTTTGACAGGTCACAGTAAACTCATTACAGCAAGGTGAACTCCAGACGCAAGATGAATTCATTCGACATTACAGCTGGGGAAAAACCACTCTGAAAGGTTGATGAATAGCACGTTGGATGGTGTTGATCAACAGAAGCTTTCACAGTATAATGATGTAGAGGTGGCGAGGTGTGTTCCTCCACCACTTTGGTCCAGACTGACATATCTCAATGACTGTTAGATTGCCACGAGATTTTGTATGATATTCAAAAGTAAAATAAATAAATAAATCGAATAAAGGCCAAAAGTAATCATTTTGGATACATACCTCATCCATAAGGATTCCTTAGATTTGTTTCATTGTAGAAGTTGGTGCTTTCTGTTATTATAAACTGTAAAGAACTGTAAAAACAACACTTTCTAATCTTGCTTGAAACTTAAAACAATCCCTCATCTGATACTTCTTGTTTGTTCTGGGCCAACATTATGCACCTTTGCTATATATCTACGATAAGAAAATATAGGCTAAACCAGTCATGCTGTTACTAAAACCACAATATTAAACAATTAACCAGACACCATGTAAATGCTTGCACACAATAAATTGTAAATTTAATTCTTGCTTTTTAAAGTTGACCAAAAAACAGGATCCTGTGTTCCAAAACTGCAGTCACTAAATACAGGATACCATACAAAACCTACAAAAAGGCAACAATTACAAACATTTTGTTCAACAGATAACAATTGTACAATTGTATAAATTTATACAATACTATTTTTTTTTTTGTATTTGGCACTTAACCACAAGATGCTGTTTTGTGTTTTAACAGAAATGTTACACCTGACTCTGCTTTTTTTATTAAAAAAGAAAAGAAAAGACGTCATAAAAATACAATAAAAGCAACACATTGTGACAGTATCACTGCAGTAGTTGTGATCCTTGTTTGTCTGCATCTTTTTTTTATCTTCACAAAAAACAGCAGTTATTTAGTAAAACATTCAAAGCTTTTCTAATCGGAAAACAATGCAAATAACTGAAACGGCTTTGTTCAGCCCTGGGGAGGGCTTAGTTACATTCTGGGGGTGGAGGTCGTGCGTCTTAAAATCTCTTTTCCCTTTCTTTGACAGCTGAGTGAAGGAAAGAAAGAGAAACATATCAATAAAATCCAGCCCAGTCGCAGCCCAAATGTTGGAAGTTAATGCTTCTGCAAACCACTGATACATCACATTTGTACATATGACAGGCTTTGGGAATATGTCAAGATATTACCTAGCCTGTGACATCACATTCACATTACATGTTAATGACCTGACTTTCAGCTCAGGAGGTAGAGGAGAAGGTGGTAGAGTGGCTACAGGATACAGGATATTTTGGGACCATAGTGTTTCCACCTTTTTTCAGCGGTGTTTGTGGCAACCAAAGTGGGTAAAGCTGATGATTTCTAAGCCTAACCAAATGGTTTTTGTGAGGAAAACCGAACCAGAGCATAAACAGCTTCGTCACAAGATACTCAACCTAAAGAAGCGTAAGGTTGAAACATATCCTTGGTTTGCAGAAATGTACATTGCCA
The DNA here is from genome assembly GCA_903131615.1 of Diplodus sargus. Taxonomy (NCBI): domain Eukaryota; kingdom Metazoa; phylum Chordata; class Actinopteri; order Spariformes; family Sparidae; genus Diplodus; species Diplodus sargus. The sequence goes on along the minus strand of CAEMYA010000014.1, from coordinate 2,133,358 downwards.
ACATTTATTCTGACGACTGGGTTGATTTAATCCTTCCATTTGAGTTTAATGGGAGTCCAGCACTTCAACTGATTTGTGACCAGTACTATGCCATTTATTGTATGCAATACTGTAAACTCAGATGGTGATTTCATTATTGGGCTGAACTTTAACAAAAAAAAAGAAAAGAAAAAAAAGCTCCGACTATCCAGCATCCCCATGAAACAGTGCGTCTTCATGTGTATTAATTTTTGTGCATGGTGGTCTTCCTAAAGCTCCCCTTTGTTTCCCTCCATCAAGTTATCCATATGAACTATTAGATATGTCAGCTTTGGCAGTCCATATGCTGTCAATAACACTGACTACTGGTAGCACTAACGATGACAATACTAACATACAGAAGCCAGCACACAGCCCAAAGGGTGACTGGCTGTTTAGCCGCTTATATTCATAAACATTTGTCAAAACACACACATGCGCTTAAGTCACATGCATACGTGTTATTTAGTCTATGCACTCCTGAACCCAACTGTTTCCACAACTGATTCAACATGCGGCATTTAAAAAACATCTAAAAGTGAACGTGAAGAAGTGCGACTTTGTTCTTCACAGAGTAAAAGTCGAAAAAGGAACTGGTTTGCATGCTTGACAGCTTAAATAAACAAACTTTCACAATTGTATTATTTCACAACATTTGTCATGAACTAAGCAATCTGGACTATCTGGAACTGGATTTACAAATTTTAGGTGCACCTGAAAAATATCTACACTGAACTCAAAATGCTTTTCTATTTTCTTTAAGCTAGAGCGCAGTAACACGCGGCCCACTCCAAAAACCTCGGCCAAATTCTTCCTGATGAAAAAAAAATAATAAAAAAAAGGGATAAAGGGACTTCACAAAATCAAACTACCGATTAGGGCGCATACGCCATGGAGGCACAATATTACATGTTCATGTAGTCTTGTCCCAGAGCAAAATATGAAACAAAGTCTATCAAGTTCGCAAAATACACAAACACACGTACACATTCTCACAGTAGAAAAGAGGAAACTAAAAGCAGTACTCGTTCTGAGTGAAGGACAAACTTCACAAATCCTCTCTGCAGATTAAATAATCTCACCTACAGTATGTCCTGTTAATCAACACCATCACGTCTCACTCTCTCTCTCTCTCTCTCTCTCGTTGTCTCATGCACACACTCTGTCTATGGTACACATAAGAGTGACTAAGGCTCTGTATCAACCCAGCTGGAGCCTCACAGGGCACAGAGAGCCAAGGAAAGACACCGATACAGAGACTCCAGTTTACACTGTATATATACAACCTACTGCAGACCTTCTTTATACTCTGACATGCTTTTAGAAGAGCTGAGGGATCCCGGTCAACTACAATCTGTGGGGTTTGATAACCTGACGAGGGTTTGGAAAAGTGTTCAGGTTTAGTCTTTGTCTGGGTTTGGAGGGTTCAGATAAACGGCTCGTGGGTGGGTTGGGGGTGTAAGGAGAATGTGGCTCCTGTGCCCATCTTAGAAGTCCTCAGTGCATATTGAAGGCCTGTCTTCTTCATCGTCATCAGCTTGTCATTCTTCATCATCAGTCTGCTCCTTAGTGGAGAGAGTTAAGGGCATTTAGAGTCACCCCAAAGAAGCACTGTGAAGAGACAAGATCAGGGGAGACAGTCAGATTAGTGCCGATGTGACAATAGGTAATATGTTGGTCATTATATTCGCAGGTCAGTGCTTCATGATTGGAAATTATGATGCCATAATCAAAGGGAACATCACCAAATTCCAAAAACACTTAAAATTATGTCACCACTATTTTTTAGTTATGTTGTTCTACAAAGGAAAAAGACAAAATGTAGCATATTTGTAAACAGTTTTCTGTTAAAATGTATTGATAACTGTTTCAGTTAACAGATCAGAATTCCTTATCGTCCCCTCCAGATGTGGACAATATAAAAAAACTGATGGACATTGTACATTATATGTATATTAACAAAAATCAGGATTGAGGAGCCTCCGCCTATTTAATATAACTTTAAAAAAACACACTTTAGATATGACACAGCTAGCTTAGCATTAGCCCGCAGCTGTAGTTCCTGACACTTGTCCTGTATGAATGATTGGTACCAGAGAGATGTTTGGTTCATTTTCTATGACAGAGATGTGTTATCAGTTTGTTTGGGAAGAGGGTTTACTTGGGACAGATTTAAGGAACCAAACTTTGTAATAAACCACATTTATTTTTTGTTGTTGTTTATTGTTGAATCCTTGAAGAGGGGTGGGGGTGTTAGTACTAATAATACAATTATGTTCTATAGTGCTCCTCAGGGTACACAACGACACTTTAGAGGTTAAAAAGCCAAACCAAAAACACTAAAAACATAAAAAGAGACAGGAGTTGTGCATTAAAAGCAGTATTAAAAAGGTGAGTTTTGGTGAGGGATTTGAAGATTGTAAAGTCTATACTGTCTCTGATGTGTTTGGGGAGGGATTTCCAGGGGGAGCCGGCAGCTACTAGGAAGGCTCTGTCACCTCAGGTTCGGTGTTGAACTGTGGAATCTCTATTTTTGATGAAATGCGATTTGAAGTTGCTCAACACTGTGATCCAAAAAGTCACCAGGATAATAAAGTCAAACTGTTAAACCTGTAAAATACCCCTATTCTTGAAGTATTTGAAACAGTAAATGTAATTTGCATGGATCCAAAATTCAATCAAATCTTGACCTTAAAATCAAAAATCTAATTGAATTTGGAAAATCATGACATCCCTAGTACTCACTGTGGCCTAGTACAACCAGAGACATTAGAGGGAGTGATGCCATGGGAAAAAACTGTATGGCAAAAACTCTGACAGTTAACAAATTTAAATCATCATATCACCAAAACTGACCGGAATCATGTTAAACTGTGCTAAATATCTTCGGAAAAGGTGGATCACTCAATAGATCACATGTCAGCAGTCAACCCTGAAACTTTAACACGACATTATGAAGGCGAACACACATACGCACGTTAAGCTTTACCCAGGAAAGAAAACACAACCTCTTAAAACTACAAAAATAAATCACATTAAATGTCTGATTCATCTGTCATTAAAACATAATCATGATATTAAACAACCCCTCTGTCAGTTACCTTATGATGCCAAGGAAAGGCCAACAATAACCAACAATAAATAAAACCTTGAGCTTGAGGTTAAGCAAGAAAAACAAACACACCTTAATTAAGCTCAGTCTGTAACTGATCCAAAATACATGAATAATATTCCAAATATGGCCATGGCACAGAAGGAGGTGCTGATGACATCACCACATTTCTTCAGGATGCACAACACAAACATTCAGAGACCATCAGAGACATCTGCTAGTCGGCTGTTGGCTCACTTCACTTCTGCTTTCTGCTGTCATATTTCCATCCGAACTACAGACTCATTTTATGATTCACTAACTTCTGACAACACACTCCACCTTCTTCTGACTGTCAGCTCAGATGTTTAGGCACAGCCTAGTGCTAATAAGTCATGTCTTCATTAATACATTCACAACACAGCAGTGTTCACACAGCTGGAATTTCCATCTTCGATTCATACCCTGATAAATATCAATACTCAATTTAAAGTGGGAAAAATGACACTATATTTAGGGCATCAAATTTGACATTTTGTAATTTTAATTTTCATTCTTTACATAATAACACAAAAAAATGTTTGTATACATTTTTATATAATGAATTGATATCAGTTAACGCAGAATCTATTCCTTCCTGCACTCTTAAATAACTTATTGAAACACTGCACTGAACAATTACTGAATTTTAAGGTCAACTATTGCACTGACCAAGGACCGTTCTGTATCGGTTATAGTTGATTTTTACAGACCAGCAGGGAACATTCCCTAAAGGTTCTCTGAGGGTATTTTGTGTAACCTTCAGTGAAGATTCTCATACGCTCGTGAGAGCGGAGCACCGCACTTACACTTAGTGCATGTGCCTTGAAATGAATGTGTTTTGACCTAAAAACTGTGATTACTGTGAAACTGTGAAAAATGCCAGTGGGGGAGCTCCACATGTTACAAGAACCTATATTCATAACATGTTTTCTAAAGATTAAGGCATTTACGGTATGTGCACTTTACTTAATATACTCAAAATACAGACCTTACAGACAGAGCTGAGCTGCAATAAGCAATGCTGTCCATAGGTCATCTTACTGACACCGAATTACCTGTAGAAGCTCAGCTCTGTATGTAAGGTCTGTATTATTCTACACAATGCTAATATTCATTAAGAAAACCTTCCAAAACTACAGTCAGGGAGGCTTCGCTGACAGGGGTCCAGGGAGCATTACCCTAACCTTAAGACAACCTTTGTGGAACTTTTACATTTTTTGCTGGGAAATTAAATACATTTGTACTTAATCTCTTTCCAGACACCTGGCTGCATTCCTGCTCATATTTTCTTCGTTCTAAAAAATGCAAACAGAAGTTTACATTTGTACGCATATTCATTTTTATCAGTGCAAATATTTTTTCCTTATAAACACAGTAACTTATTTAAACCTCGCACTCAGCTTGTTGCAGCAGTGTCTGTTCCCAGTGTTAAGCAGTTGTCAGTCTTACATCAGTTGACTTACTTGCCCACCAAACTCACCGTCGTTTTACTTTTAATAAAAATCAACAGACAGAGGAGAGACGCTACAATTACAAAGTGTCGGAGGTGTGTACTCTGTGCAGCAGCGGGGTCAGCAGCAGAGTTTCAGTAACTGAGTAACGTGAGACACATTTCACTTTAACTGTGGAGAGTTGCCCAGCAGCTTGAGACCCCTGCTGTAATACATTCAATATTACACCTTTTTTTTTCTTTTTAAAAGAAAAGTTTTTTCTCTTTAGCTTAGGCTTATAAAAATAATTATCGTATTAACTAGTTTTAGATATGAAGTACAATTCATAGCACAACGGCATCTTAATTAAGGAGGTGAAGCGCTGAGAAGATGCAGAGACTACAGCGGTGTGAGTAAACACTGTTGGAGTGAAGAGACAAAGAGAAAGCTCAGCTGGTACCTGTGCATCAGTACTGTGGGAAATTTTATTTTTTTTATTGTATTATAAATATTCAGAATCAATGTTTACGAAAAATGTATATTTCTGACAACATAAGACAGTAAGCCTTTTAAAAGAGTCACACATAAACCAAATCCTGGGTTTATTATCTAGTAAGGAGCCACGTTTTAAGAGAATACTGAGGGTAACACAAAAGGTGCCTGCAGAAACAGCACTTCAGAAATGGACAAATCCTACACATGGGGGCTTTAAAAATCCAAAACTTCTTCAGGGCACCAACAACTCAGAACAGCTCCAAAATAACAGGCCACCTCCTACAAAGTCTCTGATATCAGTCCATGTGTTACAAATAGTCACAAAGCCAGTGACACCGTGGATGACCCATCCCACATCCTGCACAGTGCACACAGCCTCTCAGCAGCCTCCCTCCAGCAGACACCTCCACTGCCTGGGAGGCACGACTGCTAGGAGGAGAAACACCTTCGCTTCCGACGCGAGAACTTCCAACTAATGGCTATAAAACTGTAACTACAGCAGTGCACCTTCACTGACTCTCACCTCGCTCAACTTGCTACACTTTGCTGTTAAGTGAACTAAAGCTTTAGCCACGAGTTGTGCTGCAGGTAGAGATGCTGAATGTGAGCCTTACAGGTTGGGTTGATGCCTCTGGTTTAGAACTGTCCAGCGCTGCTGGGGTCACACTGCAACAGGCGGACAATGGAGGGGTCGCTCTTTGCTCCTTTGATGAACTCCTCCAGAGACAGCTTACCTAAAACACACAGAGCACCAGCATAACATTAGAAGAGACATACTTTTTTGTCATTTACACAGACAGAACCCTTTAGAAGTCTTAAAGTGTACTTAATACACCAATTAATTTACATATTGATTCATTTATTCAGCAAAATTATCATTAAATGTTGCTGTTATATTGACCCTTGGGTGACAATCCAGTGTGAGTTAAGCTGCCCTGTTGAGAAAACATAACCTTGCATCCTTAATGTGACAGTCTGGTGTTCACCACACAGGACTGTGCAAGTGTGCCATACGTCGATCAAAAGAGATTTTGCAGAGTTCAAACAGAGTTAATGATGGTCGATTTCTAAAAAGTTTGACATTCCCTGATCCATTGTGAGACAGACACCGTTGTTGCTCTTCACAGGAGTGGTTGTACAATAAAAATCGCTAAGAGTAAAGCATGTAATACTTCAGGGCCCATATTCACAAACATTATGACAATTCTCTCAGGGAGCTCGAAACTCTGCCAAACACGTGTCGCGAGTCCTAGCTTAAGAGGAAAGAAGGGACAGAATCTTTTGTCTCAGTGAGAAGGCTGGTTGACCCTGTTAGATATGACACCGTCTTTTAAAAGCCGTGATTGGTTGATGAAAGAAGAAATAAAAATGCACTCTTTGTGATGATGGGCAGGAATTATAGTATAAGTATATTATAGTGAATCAGCGATTCATTTACTCACAGTCATTCAGTGTATGGAGAACATTTCTCCAACTTCTTTGGCTTTCAACCATTTTCTCCCCTGCTTAGGAAACTCTCAGGACTCAGTCAGATTTCCACTAAGAGCTGAGATCCTTTGTGAATAACTTTGTCTTTACTAGTATCTAGTCTTATTCTGAAGATTTTTTTTTTTAGGAGCAACTCTTAGTACTAGGAAGCTTTATGATTACGGCTCTAGGAGGAGAATATGAACCCCAGTGTAACACCTGGGGATCTACCAGCTCTTTTGTTTGCCTTATAAATGTCCATGATTCCACTGTCAGACAAACACTGAGCAAGAACACTGTGTATTGCATGACTGCGAGGGAAAAAGCCATTAATCTCCAAGAAGAACATTGCTGCTCTTCTCTTTCTTTTGGATATAAAGAAGTTTGTTGGAAACAAAACACTGAATTTTAGCTAAAGAACCACAATAATTGTGTCACGATTTTAGGGAAGCTCTGCTGCCTCGGGACCAGGGCGGTTTGCAATCAGTGACAGAACTGTGACATTTCACGAGACAGTGTCAGGGGGTTTGTTCATAAACTGAGGCTCAACAAGAGGTAGGTCATGGAGCAAGACGATGACAAACACTAAAGACGTCAGTCTGCAAAAGAGGAACAAAGGCAGAAAAAATGTAACATTCTGATTGGTGTGGAGTCACAATGGAGTCAAAGTTTGTACACAGGAATTGGCCAAAATTCCTTACAAGCAGATGTGTGGGACTGATCAAAAGTTATAGAACCCTTGTGGTTGAAGTTATTGCTGCTCTAGGGGGGTCGCACCAGGTAATAAAAGCAAAGGTTCAAGTTTCCTCTCAATAAAAAAAAAATGGAGAATGGTATAATGTAGACTTACATTAAGTTTCAATCGCATTTTAGAGGACAAAAAAAGGGTTCAAAATACAAACCGGCTGTGTATTTCAGTACAAAGCAGAAACCCAATAGACAGTACAGGGGCTCAGGGCACAGACAGGTAAAAGATAAGATCAATATATCTCTAAGGGTACAAAAGAGAACCTCTACTGCAGTGTAGAACCCTGTATCCACCCTGTATAGTGCACAAAGAAGTGACTCAGCAACACCCCATTCCCCGCCTGGGAGACAATTTGTTCTGAAAACAGTAAAATGACAGTAATTACTGACACTGACAGAATTATGCTGCGTTTTAGGTCTTCACTAAATGTGTTCACGTTGGATCATCTCTTGCCCAATTAGCTTGTTCACTCAATGTGCTGTAAAAAATGTGCCCATTTAATTGGATGCCTCATGCTGTGACAGGGGGAGGGCCCTGTTAAAGAAAATCAACGTTGAACAGAGAGACAGAAAGCCTTCACTGACCTGGTACCTGCTCAAAGGTACAAAACACACATTTCACACGAGGTCACTATCTTTACAGTATCACAGTTCTTTGTGATTGTTCTCACTTTGGAGCCATCACAACCTCAATGAGAGCATCCTCATGATGTTCCACTTCTTACCAATAGGTGGCAGTGTTGAGACGGTTCTCCCCTCCTGTCAATCCTTCATAATAAACAGGCTCCATGTGTCCATCTATGAGTTTCCCATCACTCGTGATTTTCATTATAAAAGGAAAAAGAAAGACAGCCTTTTTTTTTATTTTTTATGTCCAGGTCAACACACTCCCTCTCACTCTGTGTTGCTGGCTTTTATCTGCTGTCACTTTTCTTTCTCCCTTCTCCTCTCTCTTCAAACCCACTCCTCTTGTTTCTCCTCCTTCTTCCCACACTCCGCACTGATTCCTCTCTGTCCGTCTCTCTGTTACTTCTGTCTTGTTTCCGTGTCTACCACGCTCAGCGTATGAATGTGCTGTCTGAGTGTCCACGGTACTTTTGTGTATCACTAGAAGCGCAGGTCAGTGTGAATTCTGTTGTCAATGAACTGCTGCTTCAGGCTGGAGGGCTCTGCAAGTGCCTGTGTAGTGGAAAACCAGGCCAGTTTGTACAATGACAACAGCTGCCGGTAAAGCAAACCAGGTGGCAGTGACAAGCTGTTCAATACATTTGCATTTGAAATGGCAGTCGCGTCGCTTTTCAGTGAAATAAACCACTAAATACACTAATTCTATCACATTTTTTACAGTAGTCGGAGCAGGGGCACACTAACACACACACGCAGCAACTGTTTTTCACTCAACAGACATCAAAATGACAAACTAAGTGTTCTGAAGCCATTTTGTCTGCTGCTCAAACTAAATGTCGGTAAAATAATATCCAGACTAAGCAGCAGATTAAGCTCTCCTACCGTCTCTGTTGGTGTCCATCTGCCTGAAGATCTTCTCCGTCCTCTTCTCAGGCGTCGACTCGTCCTCAGGCATCTTCATCACAGAGGACACCATCTTATATATTGCCTATAAAAGGGACACAAGTGAGGGGATATAATCAGTGACTGAATTTATAGCATTGTGGCATTAACCATCACCTCTGGAAATGTCAAAACTCTGTGGATGTCCACTGATACGTGACTGTGTCTGACTGCAGATGTGATTTTTGCTACTGCATAGTCTTGAACCTTTTGTGATTACATAATAAAAATGTGAAAAGACATTATTATGTGGCGCTTATCTTATGTTATGTTACATATGTAGGTCATTGGTTGATACAAGCTCAATTTCAAAAAGGTGGGACACTAAGCAAAACATAAAAGAAACAGAATGAT
>CAEMYA010000014.1:2094821-2115840 GCA_903131615.1 Diplodus sargus | reverse complement strand
CCGAGGCGGAAAATCGGCGGACCACAGCAGACCCCCAATTTGCCGGCCTCTGTCTAAAACCGCGGACCGAGCCGCCAAAAGGACGGGCAAATTGGCGGCTTGGTGCTCTGTCTAAAAACGGCTTGTGGTAGCTACTACCACTGAACACATTGTTGCGCTGGCTGAAGCCCAGAGGAGAGTGTACCCAGCCCCAGGACACAGCCCAGCCAGTGCGACGTGAGAGTGATGGCGAAACAACTTTTCCCACAGAGCCTGACGTAATCTAACGCTACAGAATCACCACTTTCTCGGCAACGAAAGCTGCTACATTAAGTAGCGGCGCAGAAAGCTTTTAGTGGCTAACGATGCCAGTAAGCTAGGAAGCTAAGAAACTGTGGGAATTGTGGTAGAAAGATACTTTGATAACGACTGATACTTTAACGTCCCACACATTCAGACATGTCAACGCAGGAGTCACAAACCTTTTCTTTCCAAAGGGTCTTTTTTGACGATATCAGTCTGTCAGAGACGTCTCAGATATCAGAGATGTTTTAACAAGCTAGTCAGTCACTGCACATTATTAACCTTCTATTCAATATGCTATTATTGACATGACTATACTGTATTTCCATTAATTGCTATGAAAATACAGATAGTCTATTAGTCCATGTACTTAAAGAAAAGCTTTACAGTTAAACATTAAAATATTTTATTCATTTTCGTATTTAAAAAAATGTTCTAGAACCTAACAAATACCAACTGTGCGTCATCAGTCAGTGTAATGTTAGACATGGGAAGATTTATTTTATTTTAGGGTTTAGTATGCTGTTGTTTTTGACATCAACAATGTATTTGTTTGTTTGCATTTGTTTTTAGGAAAATCAACATCTCAAATCTACAGAATTGTATTTATTGTTATAAACATAATGTATTGTGTTTTTCTTATATTATCAGTAAGTAACAACTCAAAATGTAAAGAAAGATTTTCGGGACGATTCGGGGCGGTTCAAAATGATTTTTGGGACGTTTCCGGGATGGTGGTGAAAAAAGTAAATTTTAATTCCTGCAATCCACACACACCGATATATGTCAATAAACTAAGCTTGTAATTTCAGAATGAACAGGTTGTTTTTTCCTCAAATTGCTTGTGTCAGATTCATCTCTTTTCTGACAAAAGAATAATTTGTTGCTAAAAACAATTGAAAGCCTGCATAGCCTCCTGGGCATTGACATTTACCTTCATTACCTTAATGAATAACAACAGATTAGCATGCAGCGCTTTTAACACTGTCAGGGATTTTATATACACGCTCTTCCTCATCTTTTTAGTATTAGGCTGTTGCTAGCTATAAAAGAAACCAAGTAGGTTTTACAAAATATGCCAGTGCTTTTACTAGATAAATTATGCACACATAAACATGACAGTGTTGTCTGCAATAATTAATACTTAATACAGTCTTAGAGACTACATTAAATACATCTGAATGGAGGAGCAGATACAGTATACAAGTAGGTGTTCAGCAGACATGTGTAATGGTTGCTTTAGTTCCAGTTGTGAAGCTTAAAAGGCGCAGAGCAGATGGAAAATTGATCATTTTCCCTTCTAGAGAACAATAAAAGTCCCATTTAAGAGGGAGTAAAGCTAATTAATTCCTCACTGTTTACAAAACTGCTTTCACTGGCAGGACAAGGACTGTTTCCAATTAACGTTAATACCTAAATGCATCTTTTAAGTACTGACTGAAGGATTTCAATGCAGGCAGTAAACGAGGTCCTGAAGGACACATCACTCATGTGTCCTGTGTTAAATGGAGGCACATCCAGCTCCATGTCTGTGAGAGCTCCCTCCCTCCATGGAGCAGAGCTGTATGTCCTGCTGATCTCAAAATGCCAGCACTGTTTTTCTCAGCCTCATAAAGAGTATGTTATGGATACAGTGGCAGCACTGTTTGTACAACAGTGTGTAACAATCACTGCCCTGGCTAATGTTACAGTTAATGCGTGTGTGTGTGTGTGTGTGTGTAACACTTGAGGCTACCAAGCACATCAAACCTTCCTGTTCCAATCATATTCTGTCTTGTTTTGAGGTTTTTCTGTGTTTCAGACATTAGCACCTTTTGTAACCCACATTCTGTTTAATATTTGCGATTTGTATACTTATGTGATGTGTCCATCCAGCTCAGTGCACACTCACCTGAACAATCTCCAGCATCTCCGCTTTACTGATGTACCCATTTCCGTCCAGGTCGTACATACTGAAGGCCCATTTCAGCTTCTGCTCCAGCTTGCCACGCGACGTCACACTTAGTGCGATGATAAACTCCCGGAAGTCTATTGTCCCGTCGCCGTTGGCGTCAAATGTGCGAAAGACATGTTCAGCAAACTTTGAAGCGTCTCCGTAGGGGAAGAAGTTACCGTAGATCTTCTTGAACTCCTCCATGGAAAGGTTCCCGCTGGGGCAGTCCCTCAGGAAGCCTTTGTACCACTCCTGGATCTCATGCTCGGTGAAGTCAGTGCTCTCCAGGAGGTCCTGCATCACCTCAGGACGGAGCTTGCTGTTCTGCTTCCCCATATCTGTCGGTCCTGTCAATCACTCTGCTCACAGCTGGGGAAGAGAAGGAAGTGAGGAGAGTTAGCTTTGGGACTGGACAAAGAGGCAATTTAAAGTGCAATTGTACTGATGTCTTGAGTCCTCGCTGATGGACTTGGATGAACAGAAGAAAAACTGTTCATCACACAGACGTATAATATGTATATACGTCCAAATATCAGTATCTGAAGTTCATTTAAATCGCTATACATGTTTCAGAGTGATGTCATCCTGACTTGCTTGTGAACATGGGGCTGTTTTTCATGCTATAAACTGCATGATTTGCATAAGTAGAAAGGTGCAATCTCCTTTTCAGCCCTGACTGCATAATTAGCTAGTAGCATGTACTCTAGCAATCTGGTCATAGCCCTGGATTTTACAAAAGGCGTGAAATGACGTTGCCCTTTTAAGGTAAGATAGCTCACACCTTTAATGCCTGTTTATGACTGTTAAATGAATACTGGTGACATCTGACTGCTTTTGGAAAATGCATCACATATTCATAATTCCCTTCTGGCGTAACTAATATCAAAAACCATGGAATATCTGCACTGTAAACTTGCATGCAAACAGCAGGAATTTCAGTAAGGCTAAAGCAACTTTTTCTAATGCCTACGTCACTTGTGTGAGGGAGATGCTGAGGTTTCAAAGGGGCTTTGTGTAACTTCTGTAATGTGCTGGAAACCCATTTCATGTAAGCCGACTCTATTTCTAAACAAACGTTAGCTACGGTTGCATTTTACTGACCTAATTTTACTGCTTTCCAGCAAACTAATCATTTTACTAACACTATAAACCCTGAAAATATCCATATATAAGACATTCCTGACATCATGTGGCCTGTTCACACCCCTGTCACACATGTACTGTATGTCCTGCTTATACTGCTGGTATAATGGTGTGCCTTGCTGAATTCAAAAGTGTCCCCTTTTTCTGTGGTTTGATCTTATTACCATGGGTTCTTTGAAACACATGTTTTTTGAGCTGTCATATGCCTGTTGAATTCTGGTTTACTTTGAAAGGAGAGCTCAGTAATTGGTTTGACTGTAGTGTCTTGCTTTTCCATCCTAAATTCTGTGTATGAATCAGCTAAATAACCAACAGATGAAGCCGAGCTCACAGCTGCTGTGTTCTCAAGTGGATGTACTGAGGTATGAAGCAAAAATGTAAGCAGCCCCTCTTTGAAGACTTTACATTTATCAGGACTTACATCTCTCACTTTTATAAACTGTTGGAACTTTCCATGGAAAACAGCACTGTGTACTCACACACACACACACCCCACACCACATATAGGTTGAGCAAATGGCACTAAAAAGCCAAAAATGGCAACACACACACACACACACACACACACACACACACACACACACACACACACACACACACACACACACACACACACACACACACACACACACACACACACACACACACACACACACACACACACCTGCAGAAAAAAGCGCACACAATCTCTTGAGAAAAAACTCCTAATTCCTCCTGGAATTAAATCATATCCATGGTTTTGTGTTGTGTGTTGTGTTTTTGACTATAAAAGTCAGGCTGCTCATAAAGGTGATTAATTGCTAGCTGCAGTGTTGGGTGATTTGTGACTTTAAGATGGGAAGTAATAGTTTGACCTGCACATTTAGGTCGTAAAACAAATGCGTTAATTGTGTTTTTACTGAATTCACTCTAGAAACTATTAAATGTTTCATAGATCCATTGGTCTTGTTAGTTGATGACAAATACCGTGTTAAAATTAACAGAAATTATGAGTCAATCAACACTCTAGTTATATCTTCTTTTCAAATCAAGTAACCAGTGAAGCCTGCTATTTACAGAGATACAAAGTGTACATGTATAAACAGCAACATAATAACAAATATTGTTATAATTATGGCAGAACTAGTTGTTTGATTGGCTGTGGCTTTAGACTGAATGAGCAAATAGCATGTCATTGGGAAAATGGTGGTGTTAAATAAAAAAAGGACCCTGTCTCTATTCATGCTGACTGTAAATAAAACAGGATGACACGATATCTTATCAATACAGAGTTCAGTTCTAAAATTCTATTATTTCACAATTATAGCGCATACATTGTCTGTCCTCATTTGTTTGTTTATCTCATAATGCCTTTTTTAATTAATCCATTTAATATTGGCAACGATGGGTCGCCACTGACATCAGATTATTAGAGACAAAAGAGGTAGCAGACACACAGACAGAGAGATGGAGGCAGTGTTAGACAGGGAAATGATGAAAGCGAGGCCAACAGTGACAGTAGCCGAAGTGGAACAGTAGTGAGTCTGTTTTTTTATCTGCCCTTTTGGTGACACAAACAGGAAGTGCCTGCTCCTGGTCTCATTGAGATTGTGCTCTCAATACAGTAACATTGCCCTCTTTGTGTATATAAGAAATATGCATGCTCATGTTTTGGGATGTGAGTGATTATGGGCTTATATATATATAGGCCGATGCAAATATAAGAACCAAACATGCCTGAAATGACCATCGCATATGCAGTAATTTCCACCAAATACTTAATCTTGCATGTGTTTAGTCAGTATGTATTTGTCTGTCAGCCCTGCCTTGGCCTTCACACTGAAAAGGCTGAGGAAATGAGTCACTTGTGTACTCAAAACCAGCCAGCAGGGTCCTTGAATGCAGCTGTGCTATAGAAAACCATATGAAACGACGATCAACTGCTACTGTCTTTTACGTCCCAGGGAGCGGGTCATCTACTGTGTGTAGGTGACTACTACAATCACATACTGAGACAACTGAGAACAAAGAGTGAGATCTCAGACTTTCGACCGACATCGAGTCAAACCATGGCAGATGCTAAGTCAACAGACCTCCTGCACTCAAGGTTCAACCAAGACTATCGCTGACTAGAAACTCCACCATGTAAGCGAGGACATTTGAGAGGAAATAATTTGACAGAGAGTTGAATTATATCCTGATGGAAAACCTTGAGCTGTCCTAAAACACGGTAAAATAAACCAGCCAGGCGGTTAATGCCACAGAGCAGCCTCTCTCTTTTTTTTTTTGTGTGTTTAACGTGATGATGAAAACGGCTCTGATGTCTGGGTAGAACACCGTAATAACTGAGGGCAGCAATCATGTGAGTGGCAGATGAATGAATGGAAGAATGATTTTTGTGGGGAATCATTACTGACACGGTTTTGTTTACTCCCATCACAGGCTTTTGTTTGCTTAGCCACACAGTGTGCAGCGAACCACAACATTTAAACAGCAGGATGTTAAAACTGGGATGGGGAGATAGCACAGAAGTAGATACAAAAATGCACACACACATATATTGTATACGATATGATACGACACGATATATATTTTACAATCCTCGTAGAGAAATTGTCTTGGACTCAACAATGCTACAACCCATATTGCACATAATACACATGTTGCGCAAGCTACACAACCAGTAATGATAAGAACACCATAGGTACATATATGGAACCAAGAGTAACAGAAGGGAAACAGACTCTAGGATGTAGATGAAAGTATAACTACAGTCATGCTACAGATTCTGAGAGGCAGTGCTTTAAGCTACATGCTCATAAATATAATGCTAATATACAAATGTGTGGCGGGTAAAATGTTTACTGTGTTGAAAATCAAATTTTATGGCAATCCATCCAATAGTTGTTAAGATCTTTTTTTAAGTCGTGGACTCACTGCCATCCATAGAGACATGTGGCTAAAAAGAATGTCCCAAACAGAAATGTGAAAGAAAACCTTGTTCACAATAAGAAATTAGTTCTGTCCTCATACCAAGTCCTTTGCTGCGATGTTTGGATACTCTTCACTCAACATTCGATTTAACAAGTCCCTAGTTTTCAGGAGTGTTTTATCCACATACGAAATCCTGTTCTTTTTAACTGCAAGGTGCAAATAAAAGAAGGAGGCAAAAAAAAAAAAAAAAATGCAAGGCCTCCAGCATTAATGGAAAACAGTCTAAATATTTTTTGCATCCAGGGTTAAAAACTGGAGTTGAAAAACAATAAGAACACCAAAACATTAGAGATGCCATGATGTTTTTATTATCCTCTGTCCAACAAGGGCAGGTCAATCAGCCAAGGGTTTGGACACACAGACACAGACACACAGACACACACACAGACACACACACAGACACACAGACACACACACAGACACACACACACACACACACACACACACACACACACACACACACACACACACACACACACACACACACACACACACACACACACACACACACACACACACACACACACACACACACACACACAGCCTTGATTACTGACCCAGTGCCTGTACACCTGTTATGATACACTGTACGCCCAGTCTGTACATATAATTTTGCACACACACAACCACAATGATGCTCGTTTGAATGTGTATGTGTTTCTATACTCATCAGAACTACTGTAGACCTTTGGAACAAATTTGTGGTTTGTTTTTGGAATTAAAGAAAATTTGGTTTGCTTTTTGTCAGAGCGAGATGGCAAAGAGAACATTTAAGTCAAATTAAGTCAGGCGTGTGTGTGTGTGTGTGTGTGTGCACGTGTTTAAAAGAGAACAAGAGCTTTGTGTATGCACTGTACTGTGCATTTCAGATTGACAGCAGCTGACATTAAAAAGTGTAGGCACTAAGTGACAGAAAGTGTTTCTGCAGCAGGCAGGCTGCTACGTGTTCGCTGTTCAGAGCGTCAGTGCTGGAAAGCTACTTTATTTTAGTTAAGCTGGGGGTGGTATACCTAAAACATTTTCATCATTTTCCAAAAACCAACAATCTGAACAATAGTGGTGCCTTGAACTAAATGCTAACATCAGCAGGCTAACATGCACGATGCCAACATCAATCAGCGGTTTGCCATGTTCGCCTACTAATTACAGCAGAGGTTGATGGGAATGTCATGGCAATCCATTCAACAGCTGCCCAGAAGCTCAATCTTAATGATCCGGACAACAGTTTATTGCACCAACTCAAATTTCAGCTGTAGTTCCACACCTTTGGTGGTGCAATGTGCCTCCACCACTCCTGTCTCTCATCCAGTCACAATTCGTATCTTACTTCCAGCTGCACTCCCATTCAGACTGTATTTCAAATCACTCCAACCAAATGGATTATCATTCAAAACGAGCGCGTTGACAGAAGTGGACGATATACAACCTGGGGAGAGCTGGTTCCACGGCTCGGATTCACATTCAGATGATAACAACCTCACCACTTCACACACAGACTGACCAATTAATATTTTGCAGCCACTTCCCCCATGGACAAAACAATTTCTATGTAAAGCATGAAGCCTCTCGACGACAGAAGCCTGCGGAGAACGAGACTGTGCCAATTCTATATGAATACATTAATGAGATGGCTGACATACACTGATAGAGAGGTTAGGGCAGAAGAAGAATCGGGGTAGGATGAAAAACATATCGTTATATTTTAATCCTTTCAACTTCTAGACGCACCTTGCTTTTCATTCTCTCCAATGCATTTCCTCTTTTCTCATCTCCATACTTTGCTGTCCTTTGAAATCCCTCGATCTTTCTACCATCTCATTCATAAACCCCCCACCTTTCTCTTCAACCTTTCCTGTACCTTATTTCCATATTCTTCACCCCCTGTTTTTCCCTGTTTTATTTCATCCTCCTCATGAAAATCCACTCTCTTATGAAGCAATTTCACTGCAGTTACCATAGTAACATTCAGCAAAATCCCACGGCCATTGATGAGCTGTCTGGCTGAGTGCGCTGCATACACATACGCATGGGAACACACGCTACTCAGAGTCAAATACAGAAAAATCAGTGATGGAGGGATGTGTGTGTCTGTGTGCGTAGGTGTGTAGGTAGGTGGCTGGGTGCAGGTATGTGAGGTGAGTAACAAGAAGCCAACTGTGATCTACATTATAGGAGCCTACTCTGCATGGCTTGCTCATTTGAAGCAGCTGCTCCAGACCATTCTTTTTACCTCGATACATTCTACTGACATTTTATCACTAGTATGTTGTTATTTAGTTTAATGGCAGTTGTTGCTGATTCAGTGGGAAACCCTCAGATTGTGTAAGTCAGGTCAGACTGGTTGTCTGCATCGTATGCTGAGGGTGTTGAAGGGCAGTTTGTGTGTGAGTGTGTGTATGTGTATGCGCGAGTCTGTGTGTAAGTTCGGAAGCAGAAAAGGGGGTAATGGTTTGGAAATAACTCAGTGAGGATTGTGATATAGAGTCATAATAGTTCCATAAAGGGCTAAGTTTAAATTGAATTAACTAGAAATTGTGTTGAGTTTCATCGTAAAAATCGGGCTGGAAGGTTTACAGTAATCCTACTGAGAAAAAATTAAAACACAATGGACTAAAAAAACATTATGGGCTGTATCTAACCCTCGGTGCAAAGTGTCGCACAGCGCAGCGCAAGTGTCATTGCTAGTCTCAGACAGACGCAGCTGTCATTTTCACACCCAGTGCCCACATTGTGTAAATACCAAATGAAATTGCCCCTGGGTGTGTTGGTCTTAAAGTGACGTGTGGTGAGGCGCACTGATGGCAGATTATTATCTTGAAGCAGCAGAAAGCGACAGCGCCATATACCACTCTGCAAAATTGTCAATTTCTTTCCAGTATTAATAGTATTGTATCAACCGAGAGGGGGGGTCTGAAAATGCTGGTGGAAGTTAGGAAAACTGTTCTGAAGTATATCTGATAAAAATCAACAGCTATTATGAAAATTCTATCTGGTTGTTTAGTAATATACCATAATATTAACATTTGTTCAACCAAAAGAAACCGCCATAAAAACACAGCAAGATCAAAACTAACAAACCACTGCTACTATTAAATGCTCCCTTTAGCCTCGACTGCCCTCTATTCCCAAACACACAGCACAAGCTGTTGCAGAGGGTGAAAAGGGGCTTATGGTCCAGCTGCAGCAGATTAATGTGGAGAAGGAAATTCAAATGGAGAAGACTAGTGTAGGGATTGAGTGGATGTCTGAGTTGTTGGGGTTTGAAGTATAAACAATCCAGAGAACTGAGAAAACTAAGAAAGGGAATAGATTGCCATCTCCAACACTGCCAGTTTTATGACAACTTCAGAACAAACAGTGGCTGTCTCCCAATTCCGGGGCTCAATCCTGTGGACTTTTAGACCAAATCCACCATTAGTCTCATGTGAGATATACTTGAACCCAGTTGCACTTTTACATTAATTCACCAAGGCCATCCTCTGAAGGATCCACCTTTGTTTGGTTAATCCTCTGGATGATCCAACCCCTGTACCAGGACAAAGCTGTATTCAGAGCCCACTTATCAATCATTTACATATTTTTTGTAGCAAATAAAAATAGACACTGGTCCCGTGGTAGTAATAATAGTCTTTCTACACATGTATTGTAACCTTCAATACAACTGCAGGATGTCTCTAACAATTCCCCTTTCTCCATCTCTGTAAAGTAATACTGGAGCACGGCAAAGTAGCAAGTATGTAGAAGTGGGCCCTCTATGGTGTTTGTGTACACCAGTCTTTGACACTGCTCATGTCAAAGACTTGACTACATGCATCCCTCAATGCTGATAAAGCTTAGAGGAAATTACTCAGTCTTGGCTGTATTCAAAGAGCCCACAAGCCTTGGTAATTCCAGCTGTGCTCAGGTCTGCTCAAACTGTGGCACAGAGTTCTTCCTCTGTTTAACTCTCTCTAACAGATACACACGTATGCAGACAAAGACTAACACATCACTAAAGCAGACATACGGTATGAAATGCCAAACCAGACTTAAAAAGGACTGGCGTGCCTGCTGTAAGTTTTCTTAGAATTGTAGCAGGTTAAAAATTATTTAGAACAAGGTTTGAAAATGAGTGTAAGCAGAGCACTTCACGTTGGAAACCTCAAGTTTACTCCCTGAAATACTTTGTATAAAAGCTCATTTATAATTTGATGCACTTTGGCCTCGGCGTCAAAATGTTGAGAGTCAACATGGGCACATATGGCAATTATCAAATAGTAATTGACCTTTACTGTTACCTGTACTATCTCTCACCCACTGCAGTTAGGTCAAAACGAAAGTCCAAGTGATGATGCTGTTATTACAATGGAAAACCAAAGTTATTTAGGATGAAACCCCCCCCCAAAAATACCAATGCTTGTGGAGAATTAATCTTAGCGAAAGGATAGAACGTTTCAGAGGAAAAAAAACGTTTCTTAATCCACCGCAGCAGCTGGAGTCTCCAGAACAATGGACAGCAGGAACAACAGAGATGGGTTTGAGGAGGTGAGACAGAGAAGGACACAAAGAGACACACAAAATCAGAAAGAAAGTACTGATGAATGGATGATGACTGTCACTGCCTACAACCTTCTAGGCCTGAGGAGACACACCTCTGTTCTCTCTTTTCCAGTCCCAACAGGACGATTCAAGCCATTCAATACTAAAATCAACGCTTGTTTACCTCGTCCAAAATAACCACCAATACATTGGTTTTATGTTTTGTTTTTTCCGTTGGGAAGAGAGCAAAAATCCATAAGCGTCTTACTGAGCTATGGTCTTCATTGCTTGTTTTGATCTGACAAGCATACATCTGTGATGTGATTTTGCGTTTAGATGCGTGCATGTCTTAGATGTTCTTTTTTTGTATTACTTTTGTAGACTGCTTTTACTCTGTACTGTTTGTTATTGCACAAGTGACAACAGACGAGAATAATCTTGAGACTATAATTTGGTCTGGTGCATACATACCTTTAAATAAATTGAAGGAAAGGAAGGAAGGAAGGAAGAACAAGGTGGGAATACACAGAGACAGGCATTGCCAGGCATCCAGGCCGTAGCTGGATAGAGAGTGACCCAAGAGGGGCAGATGAGTTTCTACTACTTGGATGAAAGACAACTTTTCTAGAACCTGACTACTTGATCCTTCCTTTATATTTATTCATAAGCTGACCATATTCAAGCTTTTTCCCATCAAATGAACACCAGACCTGAGACAGCAGACAAACAGCGTTTTAAGTCTGAAAGTGTATTGATTGGGGTTGCTAGCTGGTTAGCCTGAAGCTGCCCACGGTCGATATTTTCAGCCCATACACTTGTAAATGGCCTCCTTAGCCTTCATTAAGTTGCCATGGTAACAGACCTGATAGGAGGAGGAGGAGGAGGCAACCACACATTGTGCCCATTGATTCGGGAGAAAAACAGTGAACCAGTGAGAAGCACAAGATGACACACTTCCTCGAGTCAATTTCATAATCAACTTAAGGGTTATGTAATTTCATCTTTGTAGCCACAGTGCAGAAATATGTGGCCACTGTGCCTGTACAACTCTACTATTAAAATATATTAGAGGCATCACATTTTGGACTATATAAAATCTCCAGTGTTTAAACTGACTTGCAAGCATTCAGATTTATAAAGGTGTTAAGGTGGGTTGGATAACATTGGGTTAAGCAACTTCTCAATTGAGTCAGATTTGACAACTATTTTGGACAGTGGACAGTTATGCGAATCAGCTCTGGTTGTATGCCCGTGTGGAATCTCTCTTCTTCTTTACTTCCTTTTTGTCCAGCAGAAAAAGGATCCCTGCCTTGTTCTCTGAGGTTGTGTCTAATTTGTTTGGCTCCCTGTCCATGGTGCCTCGGTGGGAGTGCTCCATCTCCCTGGCACTGGATCATTGGACCTGGTAAATTGGTTGGATGTCTACCTCCTGGGTCCCAGCAGGGGGAAACAGAATGTCTGTCTGTCTGTTATTTTAATTATTATGCTTCTGTGATCTTGTCTTCAAAAGCTTTTGCATAAAGGATGTGTAGTCTGATACATTTCACACAATAAACCACTAGCAAAGCCCATCCCCCTTAAGTCACAGATGCCATTCTTGCACAGTGTGTTGCAATTTTCAATGATACATAGTAATAATTCATTACCACTTGGAATTCTTCGCAAGTCCATTTTATTTCAGAGGGAAGACAAAAACAGGCTTCTCATTTGTGGCCAGTGATGATTTTGTCAGTTGAATTAAAAACTGTTGAAAGCAGATTTTACTAGCTGTGGCTAGCTAGCCTATTAAGTTAGGTTTAGCCTAATGGGGTTGCTGGACTGTAAACTTTCACAAATCCAATAGTAGCTAACATTAGCCTACAGTTAGCCCACAGTGAAGTGATTGTTACACAATGGATATAATAGTTGTGAACACTTTTTTTTAAACCTGTATTAACGTATGTAACAAATCCAAAGAGCTACCTGCCACGTACAGTTACAGTGGCTAGTTATGACTGGACAATAGAGTACTGCTGCAAAGTGGTGTTCATCTTTAAAGATGATAAACCTACCTTAGCCACAGAGCCTATTTTCTACACTATTTCAAAGTCCAATGGTAAAATCCCACAGGCTTTGGTGTCCAGGGCACCAGGGAGATGCTAACTTCAAGGTTAGCCTAGAAAAATACTTCATCCTTTCATCACTCGAGGGATAGGTTTAGCAAACAGTCAATTTAATTCATACTTACAGTACACTGTATATGCTCAGTTACATTGTTTTAATTGATTGATATAATTACTGCCATCTGGATATGGGAAAATTTTAAGTAAATATCAATCTAATCCTCCAGTCAGAAGGACCCAGATAAAGTAATTCAAAACATCTCTATCACTTTAAAAGTATAGTACACCTGTTGCCACCTGTATTGGATAAACTTTGTTAATTAGGGCCCGAGCACTGACCAGTGCGAGGACCCTGTTTTCTTCTTTTTATTCTGTCAGCCATTTTGACTCATTTTCATGCCTCGTACTTTAACAAACTCCTCCTACAGATTTTACACCACAGTCTTCACATTCAGTCAGTATCATCCTCAGACCTCAAAGATGTAAGTAATCAAGAACCATGGCATACGTTATACCTGGTGGGCGTGGTGGTGCGGTCCATTTCGATGCTTTGCCATGAAGCAGGAAGTCTTTATGACTTCAACATACAATTTCCCATCTACACCAAATTGCTCACACATGTAGAGGGAGTCGCCCTGAATATGTCTATGCATCAATACTGTGTCATATCCATAGGGCCACCCATTGGACACAGGAAGCCAGCCTCATATCAATAAATCAGACATCCTACATGCATATACATGAACGAAATTCGGTATGTATATGTATCACACCAGGTAACAGGTGAGCATGCCCTCCGACAGCGCCACAGCCCGATGTGCGTGGAGAGAGGGCCCATTCATCGCTGCTTGCAGCTTTAATCTGCAGTGAATTTTCAATAAAACTGATGAGGAAAATAACTGTCTCACACGATAACACCTGTTGGATACAGCACTGATCCATTAGCACCATGACAGTTGAAGTGGGATGGCTGTAAAGTGTGTCAAATCAGAACAATAACTGTTCAGCTTGTCAATGTATTGTCATGACAGAATAAGGGCATAGTCTCTCATGGTCTATGTCTAACAGCGTATGCAGTAAGAGAGAGAGAGAGCAGAGAGATAGAGAAAATGCGACTTGGGCATAGCATGAGCCTGGAGATGGTTCTGATAGAAGAATGCTCTGGGGATTCTACAAAGCTCACTCTGCTTCCTGTGGTCAAAGAAAAATTTAGAAACAGGATGTAACATCACGGAAAATAACTAACAGTACGGAAGTTACATCGCAGTGCAGGTCAAGGGTCAGGATGAAGTCAGGGAACTGGGATGTGTTGAGCAGTGAGAATGTTTGGGAGCATTACACTTAGTGAGTATTTTGACTGGTTGGCAGAAATTGTATTGCTGCTCTCACCAGAGCTTAAATGCATAAAACAGTGATTTGATCTATAGCTATACAATCTGCACACTCGTGTACAGCTTTTGAAGTACGTATTGCTTACCTATGAAATTCCTTAGCGTAGTGCGGTTTTATGTTTATGGGAACAGCCATAACACCAGATGCTCGTTTAATGATGGAATAAATAAGTGTGAAAGAAGACTTACGACTTGAATTCTTTGATATCACTGTATGATTTTAACTGCTGATTATAAACACCAACCAACCCTGACCGGGACAGGTCTGACCCAACTTGGTAACTTGTGATCCGGTGTCATGCTCGGATCATATTTAAAAGCAGCTCAATAGTCGTAATTTGTGTCATGGCCATCGTGTTTAAAGTGAAGGTTCCAAAGTACTGGTGACCACTAAAGCTACGACCTAATCATGAAGGTGTTTGTCAAAATGCGCAAACAGTTTTGTTGTTTGTTTTTTAACTGGATTCACTGGGAGGGACTACATTTAATTAAGGTCAGTGAGTTTACAGTCTGTTGCATTTTTCTCTTATGATATCACTGGAATGTGGCATCCCATATTGACAACATCTTTATGGAGTTACACTGTAGGCCCTAAACAGTTGATGAAATTTCAACATTATGATTTTAGCGCCCGCACGCAAAGATGCAGAAACAGACACAGACACACAGACACACACTAATAATAGATCAAAAGAAATGAGTGAGTACAAGGGGGCACTTCATAGATGACCTCTAAGAAAAGTATCACCCAACTCTGAAGTTTGTCTTTCAGCTCACTGTTTTGCACTCATGGTCTGCAACATAACTGTTTTGGTTCACTCTCACAGCTCTCATCAGCTTTCAAACAGCAGCAGACAGCTGTTTTTTGCTTACAATATGTGCCCAGCACTAAATGCCAAACAGACAAAAATAGGGACTAGCCAGTACACATAGTTGAGCATTCAGCAGCAGTTGGTGGAGACCGAAGAGGATCTAAAAGAAGAGTGGACACTGGACATTCAGCAGGTGGACAAAGGACTCTGGACTAAATAGCTGGGTGACTGCTGAATGTGTAAATAAGCGACTGTTGGCTAACATGTTTCCCCTCAAACTTTGTAAGGAGAAAAAACTAAATATGTCTGTAGCTTTGCAAACTTTGACGACCTAAGTCCATGTTTCAGAATTAAGAGGGTACACAGTTTTACTCAGTTATCCAGACAACAGAGTAATCCTGCTTACGTTGATCTAGCAACATAAACATGAGATACAATCCATGCCACAGTAGATCCCACATCTGGGAAACAGGCTCCAGGTCTATGTTTCCACTTATGGTCAGATGACAAACATAAAAAATTGTAATTTTCTATTTTATTCATTCGTGTATGTGAATATTCTTCCAAATTATGCAATCAAAGAATAAAAGAAAGAAAGAATTGCTGATCAACTCAAAACAGATATTCCCATCCTGTTACTGCATGAATGGTTCCTGATTTACGTTTGCTACTTTTCTATAAAATGCAGGCACACATAATACATACATACATACATAATACCCCTGCAGGTTTGGGAATGGAACATGCTAAAGAGGCTTAGATCCTTATAATAATAATGTTTACAGGAATGTCTCTACTGCTATACAATGTTAGATTTATGTAGAATGACTACAGACCCAACAGGAAGTCTCACTCACTGTGTAGACAATAAATCAAAGAGTATCTGATCAACAGTGGAGGAAAATAAAATATATTAAAAACCAACATCAATGAAACAGTAACGTGTGTGTGGGCTTACAATATCTATCTGCTTTCACGAACAGCTGCCACAACACACAAGCTTAACAAGGAAGAACTCTGCTTCGGTACCTCCGGTCCACGAAAGCATCTTCATTTCCGACACCTCACAATGAGTGCACAGCCTCGGAAAGCAATTTACAAGCAGATATTACATTCAAGTGATTTTTAAGTGACAATTCAGTGATATCACTCTCTCCCCTTTTCCTCACTGGGGTATGTGAGGAATGATTCTTGCTTGCCAAAGATCTCTGCAAGCACTGAGGAATTTTAAGTAGTTGTGTATCTGAGATCCATCACCTCCTAGCTGCCACACTGTCATTTGCAACATTCCCTTTGGGAAATAATTCACGTACTATATTGTGAATAATTTAATATCTTCCATATTGGCTGAGAGCTGCTTCTGTGCTTCCTGTGAAAGGTATAAAAACGGCTACGTTTGATATAATGTCAACAGGTAATGAAAATCATTTTTTTGTATCAGCATCAAATCAGGATTCCTATAAAAGAGAGCTCATTGTTCATCCTTATGTCTTTTCTTTACTGATTCAAATACATTATATTTAATGCCAGCACACTCTATTTTGTTCAGCTACTAATCGGTTAGTACATATTGTCAAAGAAAGATCCATTTTAACATTGAATTAAGTTAGGAGGGAACAATTATTGAATGATTAACGCCCTAATCTATGACAAGTGTACAGTGACCCAGCACTAAACATTCCACATCCCAATCTGGAAAGGCATGAAACCCCTCCAGGCACAGTGAGTACATATAGTACATTCAGTCATCAAGAGATGGTTTTGAAAAAGGTTTCTTGAAATCAGAACAACAATTTTGACTAAAGTACGCAAGAGCCAAAACATGCAGGCTACTAAAAAAATACAATTTATAAAGCCTTTATACATGCTTTTAAATATGAACAGCCCAGTACAACAATTATACCGTTAAACATTATGACGAATAATGATGTTTTCGCCAATGTAACTTTTATTATACATTTAAAGTCAAATTTTGACAAAAATAATTGAACAAAATAGCTCAACAACTGTAGAGCTACAACATGCTCTGCAGTGATGTATGGCTGACACTGAAATCAGATGTTATCTTCTTGCTACCTCGCATTCATATGAGAATAAACATCCATGTCTTTAAATAGGAATACTGACTACCCTGCTTATCTAATTTTATGATGGCGAACAACATTATCACAAGTGAGTGAACCACAACAATTATGTATCAGTTTTGCTGGTGAAAGATGCAGAGACTATTCTGACTCTGTTCTTATGCTTCAGAGTGTAAGAACCTCAATGAGGACTAGCTTAGCAGACACATACAACCATGGCAGTAATATCGAGCACATTTAACTGAACCCCGATCCTCTGAAACTGGTAAAAAAAAAATCTGTGATCTGCTGTGATGACGCACAAAGAATCGTGAAGTGAAAACATTACGAGGTGATGCTATCGCGGCTGGTAATAACGCCATTTCTGGTAAACTGCTTTACACCAATAATCATCTTAATTCACAAAGTGAGAGTAGTACCTTTTGGTGTAGTGAAACTGATTGTGTTATGAGGAAAAAAAAAAACAGTAATGGCAGCAGGGGAGTTCATTTTGGAGCAGTGCAAAGCAGCAGCAACAAGTATACTCACAGACAGCACACAGAAGAAGAAGGCTCTTGTGTCCAGCATGACTTGACAATGTGTGTGAATTCCTCTCTCTGGCAAAAAATAGAACATCTGTTTCCCATAGTTCCCCTCAACCGATGCATGGGAGCCTATAGACCAAGGTTATCCTTTAGAAATGATCTATGTTTGCGCCTGTGTGGGACCCTTTAGCTGGGGGCATTCTCTCAGAGCATTCTGCACCTCCATTGGGGCTAGATTTTGGTTGAGTGACCTATGACCCCTTTATAAAGAAGCCTTTTAGAGGATGAGAAAGCTATGGTTGGACCAGCTGTCCCTCGATAACAAAATGGACATGTGTCTCTCTGCAAGCTCCCATTCAACTTGTACGTCACAGAGATGAATGCTTTCCACACAGAAGGAGAGTGAACTTATCTATATGGTGTTGCTGGGCTATACTTGTTTAATGTAGTGATATTTCTAGTCTCTCATGTCCAGTGTCAACTCTCTAGGTCATATGCAACCAGTTTTGAGGAAGATGCTTTGAAAGAATAGCTTTACAAGTTACCAATTAGTTCACACTGGAAAAAGTTGAACAACAGCAAAGCGACCATAGAGATAAATCCAGTTTAATTGACTAAAACCATTATAAAAAGTAGTTGCCACTCAATTTTATTATAAAAAGGTATTTTTCCAAGGCGGTTAGCCACGTAACGTCAAAAATAACACAAAATAACCTCTCTGAAAATGTGTTAATCCCAAAAAATTGCAATAATTAATACTTATGACTAAAGCCCAAAATTATAGTTTTACTAATTAACCACAATAAAAAAAGTGGGAAAAAAACCCAAAAGTTACACATGAAAGTAGTTGAGCGGCCAGCACGCTTCTGCAAAAAGTAGTTAAACTACGAGTTTAATCAAATGAATACATATAAAGCTGAATACAGCTCAACATAAAACGCCCAAACACTTTTTCTAAACCATTTTGTAAGTTTCTGTACATCATCTGCATTTACCAGACTGTAAAATCTACTCTTTGTGAGATCCGAGCTGAAGACATACATAACAGAGTAGGGGTAGACCCATTATCAGCTCTAGAAGATTATCGAGGCTGATATTCAGCATTTTCCTATTACTTGTATGTGTGATCTTTCTGCCAGATTGCCGGTAAAATAAGCTATTTTAAAAATGTGCTATTTGACTCAGATGCAACATCATTTCACGAAATGTTTCAAAATAACAAAATAATCGGAAACTTCTAGGTAACTAAAGTATCAAATAAATGTAGTGGAAAGGAAGTATAAAGTAGCAGATAATCAACAGAAATCAAAGACTTATTAGCATTTAATACTGTATGTAATGAAGACAAAACAGTGTCCAATGAGGGCATGACACAGTGTAGTGGTGCTATGACAGTCAAACCACTCAAACCACAACAACGGCTCTGCAGAGAGATGCAATTGTGCTTCAAGTATCAGTTGCCTGTTTCTTTTTGTTTTGACCTTTACGGTGGGTGCAGATAGAGGAGTGAAATACTTCACAGGCGCTTTAGAACAGTGACTACAGTGACGGACACACTTCTCTCAAATGTGCTTCAACGCCTCCTTCTTCAGTAAAATAAGGAACATTTTAAGATTTGAGTAACATACTCCAATTTAAAAAAAAGGTGTGAATTACATTGTTGAATGTACATTAATGCAAAACTGCACTGACCGCCAGTCTGTCAAGTATCTTTATTAAACCTTGACATTTCGACATCAGAGCAAACGAGGGAAACCTCGATGATTTTTCAAAAGCTGAAATAAAAGTTTGAATTGGATTGTTGAGGCCAATGCATGAATGGCATTGTGGTATTTTTGTTCTATCACAATCCAAAGTATATGTCTCGGTATTATGAAATCTTCTGCAGAGCACTGCATACATGTTAGGACCAGGCCACCAGATCAAATATTTCTTTCGACCAAAAACCTTGAAGTACATATTTCAACAATTACTGCAGGGACGACTCTTGGTTGTGTAGCAAAATAGCAGCACAATAAGACTTTTGATAAATAATCATCAGTAAAGACACCAAATAATGATATCCAAAATCTAAGATGATGTATAGTCTCAAACACTATTACGATACAATATCGATTTCCACACACACCATAAGTTGTTTACTACTGCCTACAACCACAACCACTTAGTCACACTCCATCTACACCCTAGTGTTGCTTTCTAAAGCACAATTCTCCCAGGTAGACGTGTATTACATCAATCTCCTGGTGGACATCTTAAACAAACAGAAGCAATCTCTTTTTTAAATCAATAACAGTTAACTACAACAAAGACAGTTCTGCACTCTTTGATACAGTCTGCTGGTTTTAAAAGTCTCCCACTGCTTAGCAGACAATATTTAACACCTGATAAAAGAGTGAGAGGAATCCAGAGAGGAAAAACATCTAACTGCCTCCACAAGTGTCTGTCTCTTCTCTTCTCTGAGTGTCTCTCTCACTTCATCTCTTTCATTCTATTTCTCTTGGTTTCTGTCTCCGTCTCTAGCTGTGGTCATAAATCAACAGTTACATAAACTGCCTTCAAGTTAGTTTCCACCAGTGTTACATGAGACTCCCTTAAGTATAAAACAGGATGTGATAGAAGCCTGGTTCACACAGTTCAGCTAAGTTTGTGCGTAGCAGAATTAAACAGGTTTCTCCAGGATTTTTCAACGGATGTGGGCATAAAAACGGCAGATAAAAATGCAACTGTCTCTGCGTATGTGTCGGCTATGTTGCAGGAGCACACTGGGAAGGAGTCATGTCTTCATGATATAACTATCTTAAATCAATGTAGACAATCACACTCACCTGGATGGGCACAAAACACCTGCATTCTTATGTATGGAACAGACATACACTCAGTGTTACGCATGAAAGTAACTTACACCCACCTCCAACCACAGAGACACGAATTCTGCAGCAATACCCGGGTTTACAATACTTCTGATGGTAATAGCCATAGAACAGACAAAGGACATTGGCAGCCTTGCAACTAATATCCTATATAATGACAAATGTGGATGAATGGTTATATAATCTGTAATATTGTACTGTCTTGGTACTATTTTTTTATGAAATTGGTGCAATGGCAAAGCAATGTGTTACCTACATTTTGTTTGCTTTAATTCCTAAAAGTGGGTCACTGTCTGTCAATTGGTGATGATTTCTTGGGTGCTGATCTAAGTGCAACCCAGGCCATCAAACAGTCAACCAAGACTTTTTTTTTTTTTTTTTTTT
>CAEMYA010000014.1:2065746-2092294 GCA_903131615.1 Diplodus sargus | reverse complement strand
TGAAATACTACTGTCACCACAACCTTTCTCCAAAAAAACCAAACTGTAAATCCAATCTAATAAAGGCAGCAAATGCTAACGTGCGTCTTAATCTTCTGCACACTGCTGAGCATTTAATTGGATGGAGTTAGTAGATATCTGCGATTAGGACACTTTAGACAGTGACAAAGACCTGTTACATGCTCTTGGCTTGTCTCCACTTCATTAAGTTAGAGGAGAGAGGTACAGCTGGGGAGGGAATGAGAGGAAGAGATAGAGTCTCACATCAGATGAGTTCTAGAGACATAGAGAGAGAAAAACCACTTGTTATGCACATTTCCCTTTCTTTCCACCCTATTTGGGCTAAATGTGGGCTGGCATGCTATTGTTTGAGGCACACAGGGAGGCGGGTGTGTGTGTGTGTGTGTGTGTGTGTGTGTGTGTGTGTGTGTGTGCGTGCAGGGCCATAGGGAGGCGGGGGGTGGGTTCTCAAACCAGACACTTGTAAACACAATTTCTGAACAACTGAAACTTCTTTGCAAAAAATAAAAAAAGCCCTCATCTCACCCCATTATTGAACACAATATTACAGTTGACCTTGAGATGAGGAGAGCTACATTTCTGCAGCGCATACCTCTGAGGCTTTCCCATCCCCACAGAGGGGGGCAGGTGGCAGCTGCTCTGCCCCCTCCCTGCCTCTGGCTCTCTAGCAGACAGAGCCAGCAGTTCCAGCCCACACTACTGCCTCTAACATTAGCAACGCTTTGGGAGAAAAAAGCCTTGTGGAGCTGCCCATCACTTCCAGCTCCACAACACACGAGACAACCTGTAACTACTACACTCTCTTTTTCATTTTTCACATGCACTCACTTCCTGCGGGGGGTGAAAACAGATCTGGCTGTGTTTGCTGAGAAAGAAAGCAACTAGTTTCACACCCTGATCAGGGATCTCCCTCAAAACCTCACACTGCATTTTCTCGGACTCTAAATTAGCTCTGAATTTAGCGAAACAATCAAAGGTTGATAGGTTCACTTTCTGTCAGGGATTTAATCTAAAAAACAACTTCCCTCCTGCACAAGTATGCGACTCAAACTCCTGAACTGAGAGCTTTCCTGTATCCAGTTGTAACTTGTTGCACACCCCTCTGGAAGCAACCACTAGCTACTAAATGACACAATACACACACACAAAGAGAAAACACAGGAAGCTTACCTCACTTTGTAGCAATGTACAAGCCGTTCAGCAGCCCATCACCCGGCAATTTCTTTCTAGGCTAAGTTTGTGGAAGCAGCAGCAGCAGAAGCGGCAGAGGAGGAAGCAACAGGCGAGAATAAAGAAGAGCACCAGATAGAAGCAAAGATGGGAGCAAGAGAGAGAGAGGGGGGGTGGAGAACAGCAGAGGGTAGGGAAGGAGAAGACGGACTGGGTGTCTGAGTGACTGAGACAGCTAACGGTGACTGACTCCAAGAGACTCGTCGTCTGAGCAGGAGGTTTGTTAAAAGCCCACAAACTAATTCATTCCTCTGCCTGCCTGCCTCTCCGGCTTGACGTCAGTGTGGTCACATGACCTCTCT
The DNA here is from genome assembly GCA_903131615.1 of Diplodus sargus. Classification (NCBI taxonomy): domain Eukaryota; kingdom Metazoa; phylum Chordata; class Actinopteri; order Spariformes; family Sparidae; genus Diplodus; species Diplodus sargus. The sequence continues at coordinate 2,090,741 of CAEMYA010000014.1, read as the reverse complement.
CTGGTGTGGAGGGGAAATGAAAGGGGAGGGGAGACGAGAGAGAGAGAGAGAGAGAGAGAGAGAGAGAGAGAGAGAGAGAGAGAGAGAGAGAGAGAGAGAGAGAGAGCAAGACGGAGAAGCCTGTGTTGCTGTGGTAACAGGCACACTGCACCGCAATGATTTCAATAGGTCATCTGACACGCACATGCACACGCAGATTCTGACATACAGAGAGGCTCGTTAAGGAGGAGTTCAGTGCCTTACAGACAGCCTGATCTAGAGAAGGTTAACAGAGTGAAGGAGCTAAAGACAGAAGAGGCAAAATGGAGTTAGGAAGTGGTACAAAGTGGATCCAGTTTCCCATGTTTTTTTCCCCCCCCTAGTTCTCAAAAACAGATGCAAGCAAAAGGAATGTGCACCAGATAAACTGCAATTTTTGAACTTCTGCTTTAACTCCTCGAACTGAAATAAGTAGCATGTTCTGCTCTTGGCACCATCTTTTTTCCTACACTGTATGACCTTTTTGAGGGACACTGAGGGGGGTGGTTTTTATTGTATCTTTAAGACCTTTCTCAGTTCAATCAGAGGGTTATGGGTTTTTGTAAAAAAAAGTCCACATATTTGCCATAATTTTGTTCTAACGATGGAAGAGATACAACTAGCGTCTTTAGTTATTAGAAATAGACCTTCCCTCTGTGTTGTCACTCTGAGATGGCCGAGAATCCTCATTTCGTTTGGCCTCCAGTGACTAATTCAACACATGACTAATAAAAGAACTATATCTGTGTAAAGTAATAGCGAGAAGAAAAGAAAATGTCATTACTTTAGGGAAGTGGGGAATACAGTTGCTTCAGTTTCAATTGTGTTTTTATTTAATTTATATAAGAATACCGAGAGACAGGCTGAAGAAAAGCACCTCTACAAAGAGATCTGATTTTAAGTATAACACTATGATTAACAGCCAATAAACCACAATAACGGGGTAACCAACAATGGTGTCAATCAATTGTTGAGCTATGCGTGCGATTACAACTAAATGTCTCATTAGCAGAGAAGAGGTTAAAGAGATGTATTGTTGCCACTGTCACAGTTAATGATGCACATGACTCGTCCGGTGTGACTCCTCCAGGTCATAGTGTTTGACAGAAAGATGCTAGAAACTACTAGATTATTCAAAACAAAATCAATGTTATAGTTTGACATATTGGGAAACACACTTCTTTGCTCCCTTGTGAGTGCAATATAAAGCAACAGGTGGAAACGGGCTCTTTCCAAAGAAACTCAATCCACCCATTAGCACCTCTAAAGCTGACTAATGAATAGGTTATAGGAGAAACCAGATTAACTAGTGGTGACAACAAGTCTTGTCCAGTCATTGCTCCCAGCCAAGAAATAGTCCAACATATAACACAAAATCACTCTGCAGTTTCAGTACAGATTAAACAAACATGATGCAACATGTTAATTAGTGAGCTTTAGAGGCCCTGGCAGATTTTGTTACCTTTGTTTGCGAATCAGGGTATCCGGGTTTCTGGTGGTCGCATACTTCCCAAAATGATAAGTTCAACATTGATTGTTAAGGTCTATCTTAGAAAACTGTGTCATTCATTTTCTTTCCATTACTAGGACATTTGTGCACAAGGCGACAACCCACAGCATGTTTTGTATATGGCGGGGTTCCACATCAGATCACCTGGAGGCCTGTAAGAAATGTTTCTTGCAGCAAGACAACATTATCCAACTGGTAAAGGCAAGTTCTGAGGAACTTCCAGTTGTGACTGGTAGCTGTTGAAAAGCTGATGCCAAATGCTGGCTGTAAAAATTACATTGGAATTGTAATAATACCAACATTGTGTAAAAGATGCAGCTGTTGAAAAGCTGCCACCAACCAGAATTGCTGGCTATAAGTTATCTGAATTGGCAACTGAAGAGTATGAAAAGTGTGGAGAGATAATTAAGGATTAAAAAAATATTATAGTCTGGGAGCAAACATGCATTGTTGGCTTGAATTTGTACTGAAAAGTTGCTGAAGCAGTAACACTAGGAAATAGTCAATTAGTATGAATGAAATGAATTAAATTAAATACATCATAATCAACGGTATCAACGATGGGGAATATCAATATCTAAATGGTGATTCAGGCTTTAAGAATGAATGAGGAGATATTATTTACATATATTTTAAATGGTTAAGTTGGTCGTGGCAACTTCGAGAGAGCTGAGTTTATAAAGATATTAGCTGAGGCTTGATGTGGGTGTAAATGCCGAGTTTACACATTCCCTCTGCACACAAAAGTCTGATCTAAGTGGGTTTAAGTGGGATTTTTGACCAGTAGAAAATGGGTATAAGAATACTTTGAAAAGTTTTGATGGCATTTGAAAGATTGAAACATGTAGACAACATGTGGAACATTTCAAAGTCTGAATGCAGTTTCTAGCTGAAAGCATGAATTAGCAGTTCAGTTTTCAGCATTTACTTAAATAGGGAAAAATGCCTGCAAAATGTCTAATATTCCTGACAGTATGAATGATATGAACACCAAAAGTTCACCAAACCTCCAATTCCAACATGTGATGTGCATTGTGTCAAGTTTATCTGGGGCAAAGCTTGAGTACCAGACAAAGACTGAGGGTGTGCAGTGTGGGAAGAGAAAGTATTTCTGGGCCAACCAACTCCTTACCCCATCCTCCACTCACTCAAGCTGTGAGTATGAACAGCTTTGGGCTTATTGCATTCATCTGAATAGCATCTGCTCGCCTGTTGAATGGAACACAGTGGGGCCCAGATTAGGGTGGGGTAGTGTGGAGAGTGGGGCGAGGTCAGCCAAGAGAAAACCAGCCCCCGCTGGACTACTGTGACTAAGGGTATGCATGGTAGAGTGAGGGGCACATGGACGAAGACACAAGATGAAATGCCACATGGGGCACAATCAACATAATGCAGGGAAAGTAATTTAATAAAGCCTGCAGGTAAATTTGACTGCTTATATCCTGGTGCAGAATGAAGAAGAGAGTGGAAGTCATCAGGATAGGGAACAGCATAGCACAAAGAAATCAAATGACAAAAGAAACTGAAATGAGAGTCTGACTGTCAGGTTGGTTAACTGATCAGAGATGAATTATTTAGACTTCTGGATTGGTGGGCTGACCGGTGAAGCCCTAAAGTGATAGTTTGGGTCTTTTGATGTGGAGTTGTATGAGGTAGCTAACACTAGTCAGTGTATTACCTGTAGTAGCTGACCGCCAGCTCTCCCCCTGTGTGGGGCAGCGGCGCTTAGCACTGGCAGGGAAGCAGAGCATTGTACTGCTGTAAATGGTACCAGCAACAAGACGTAGTTTAGCAACCTAAAAGATGGCCCAGCTAAAAAGGAATATTTTTTAGTTTAGGTTTATATTTTGAACAGCTCTGGTACTTTGCATTTACAATGCTCTGCTTCCACACAGCAGAGCATTCTCCCCATGTATTCTCCACACACAGGGAGAGCTTACTGGTACAGCTGCTGCAGGTAATACACTGACTAGAGATACATACCTTAAAGCCAGCGCATTCGCCTTAAAGGGAACTATCCCTTTAAGGCGAATGCAAATAAGCTTGGGTGATGCACTGTCCACTATGCTGAGTTGTTAATACTATTTTATGTTATTCACTATTTTTATTTCCATGAATGCAGTTATGAGCACATTTAATAAGCAAAACCAAAAGCCATGGTTATAAACCCTCCAATGTTAACATAATTCAACTTTTAGCTTCTGTGATAACATGTTTACACAGGATCTCAGAATTGATCAGGACAGGTGCTTCACTCCAAACTATTTTACTGTATGAATCTGTCCTCCTGCTGGAGGATCAGTGCAGGTTATGTCATATTTTGTATTTCACCCCTCTCATCCCACCCATTATTGATCAGGATGATACTCTTAATGACATGTCCCGCCTGATCCAAGGACTGAGATCTGCAAGCACACAGGGATGCGCAATATGAGTGTCCTGCAGCCGAGGTCCACATCCCCGTCCCTCAGTGAAGACGAGTGCCACTGTTAAATATCTGCCAGGCCCTGGCGCACCTGGCTCTTAAAGTCGACACTCGGATTGGTTTAATCCATGTTCTGCCCCAAAACACAACCATGACTAAATCAGAGTCTAAATACAACCCCTTTGCACAGTGCGCCTCACTGTACGCACATATTACCCGCCTTTAAACTAGCAAAATGGACTTGGATATGCCCTAAACACAATAGCGCTGTGCACTTTAGACCAAGCTCTACAGAAAGTCTAAATAGGGCCCTGACTGTGTGTATGTGCGTGTGCGCATGAGTGTGTTAGGATGTAGGGTGGGTAACCAGCACTAGAGGGAATTCCTTCCTCCTAAAGATTCAGGAAGCAACAGCATGGGAGGAAGAAAAAAAAAACTGTCTCTTTCCTAGGCAAACCCTTTAGAAGTTGTTCCTTTGGAATAGGAAACACTACTCACACCGTGTCACTGTAAGAAACTCCACCCTGAATAACTCCGTCATTGTCTGCTGCAAGTTTCTAGAATAAGCTGAGGGAAGGAAAAAAAAAGGTAAGCTATGAAACAATAGACTCCTACAAATTCCTGAAATTGCAAACGAACCCAAAGCAAGCTACACTGAGAGATAAAGTGAAAAGTGAGTCAGAAAAGAAGATTGAAAGTTCTTGAGCGGTGAGACCTTAAACATGAAGGTTGGACCTATGTCAGAGAGCTGTCATGTTATATCTCAGCATATCAACTAGAGATATTAGATAACGACAGATTATAGATTGGATAATCATCTGAGGGGGGGGGCAAACAAATCAGTGATAGCAGACAGGCACATGCACACCCACAAATAAATTATTTGCTGCAGGATGAACAATCACCTTAAAATGCTGACTTTCCATACAGTTTGGAAACTATACCTGCACCAACCTGTACAGTGAGTGACTGTGACTAACCCTGATATGGCCTGTATCTGTCCATATACTTTATAATCCCCTGGGAACACCGCAGATGCTCTCTGACAGCTGGGGGTGAATTACATAAGAACTGCCTGAATCAGGCTAAGCATAATTGCTCGTCAAATCAGGCATATTTTCTGCTATACTGACCTACGTCTGCGGTGTTGGGCATCAAATAATTAAGTCCTATTATGTGCTGTTCCTGTGCTGTCAGTTCATTCCAAGCGCACTCAGTCTCTGCCCTTGCTTTTTTTGTTTTCTTGAATTTTAATCATTGGCATTAGTACATGCTTTGTCAGGTAACTATCAAGTGTTTTTCAACCCTGTTCCTGGGGGTCCCCTGCCTACATGTTTAAGATGTCCCTCTGTTTCAACACACCTGAGTCAATGATACACTTGTCATCAAGCTGTACTGAATCAGGTGCGTTCAGTTAAAATCAAGTTTTATGGATGATGTACAGCAGAGACACACTCCCAGGAAGTGTGTGTGACTTTTGGTCCCATTGCGGATTTGCCATTAAATTGACCCCCATTCCTGGGGTGATGGTCAACAAGTGATGCACTGTTGCTCCACCCTAAAAAGGAACAGAATTTCTGTCAACACAGGACACAGCACATGGCGACTGCAATGACGTCGAGACTGTGGTCTTGCACAGTTACAAGCGTTGCTTTTCTATGTAACTGCCAATTACAACACATACAGGAATCAGCAGAAACCTGGCTAGCAGACAGGGAATTGAATTCATCTCCCACACACCATATGGTTATGAATATACTGTAACAATGCAGTGTCCTGAGGGGAGGGACGGACAGGGAAAAGGACATCCGCCTTCACCCCCCCACCACCAACAGACATGTAAATTTGCAGCCATGCATGAAATCACATATTGTAGGAAACCTGGTCTGAAGAAGCTGCACTGAATAACAGTCCACTCAGAGAGACCACTTGTGACAACAAACATTAATTTATCCTTCAACAGCTGCAGTCAGAGTGGCTCTTACAAACAGCAGCTGTTCTCATAACTATACACGTACATCAGTGTAGTAGTATAATTCACAAGTCACTGACATGAGTAGACAGGATTGTTCTGAAACAATTGTCCTTGCGTGTTACGTAACTTCAGTACATGAGGTGGGTGTGCTGATGCACCTCGCTGAACGGGCTAATCCAATGAACCACACTGCTTGCCGAAACAAATGATTAAAGCATCATAGAGGTCTATGTGGTTGTGTCATAAAAGAGGTTATAATGTAAATCAATACAAGATAAAAATAGCAAATTCAATAAAATGTTACAATTTGTCAACTGATTGGGCAAACATTAGTAATAGGAAGAAAAATCATTGACGGTTATCATTTTCATGAAATCATCCGTATGTTAAACTACACAACTTTCATTTAAGATGGTACGACCGTAATAACAGTGTGTAAATGTAGAAAATTTCAAGTAATACAAATGAGACCTGCACTTTAAGTACATTTTGAGTTCTTCCTCAAAAATCTCACAAATTCAATCCTTATAAAAATCCAGGAATAGAATCTTTACTACGGAGATCAAACAAAGTTTAGGTTTGCACACAGAAGAAATAAATCTTCCTGAACAGAGATATTTACAGGACTGAACAATAATGGATATATGATCGGTGATAGTACAGTGAAATAATGTATTACCACCTGAATGAGGGAAGAGATGAAGAAAATCCTCCTCTCTCTCCGGGAGCGAGGAGGTGAAAAATTAATGCTCCCAAACTCAAATATCATCCAATTTGTTGCACTCGCTTTCTTTGACTTTTTCTGCCAACCACTTTTTGTTATTGTTCATTCTGAAATGGCACACTAACATTGTATAAGCTTACACAACTTGCTTTGGCAATACTGAACTTAATTACCGTGATGCCAACCAATGAAAAAAAGAGAGAGACAAACTGTAGTTACGTTGCCCGCTATCCTCCTCCATCTCTCGCCTCACACTTGTTTTCCGTCACCCATGTTTTATTTTCCTGCCTAGACAATCTGTTACATACAGGGAATAATTCCAAGTTATCAGCGCTCTGGACAGTTTTTATGCTCAAATTACTGCAACATTTTGTAGGAAAGTTTTCTGGGCTGTCAAGTGATTAGCTGAGGCATGCTGGCAGTTGATGCCAGGGAAAAAGGCAAATCATACCATTATAAGAAGGTATTTTGGTATTAAAAATGTGATTGTGCAATGGAGGAAATGACGGATGTAATCTTTATTTGAGCAGGGAAAGAAATACAATTAACTGAAAATGCGTCAACACAGCACTCTGACCCATTACTCATTGTGTCAACTATCCTGTATCTAATACAGTATATTAGTAAAGCTTCCACTGTAACCCTCACTGTAAAAATACACTATCAGCAAAGAAGATTTAAAAAATAACATTAATTAAATAACTAAAGTTGGTGACTAATGGATAATATAATCACTTCTTAAGTAAAAACATGATATAAAAAAAAGATGTGAATGGCCCTGGTGAAGAGGTGGATGCAAGAAACAAGGAGAAACTGAACTAAGTTGTTGTGAATCATGGATGCTACAGCTCCAGGTTCAAGGGGCTTGCCCCCTTTCTTCCGTTTCTCTTTTCATGCACTCATTCGCTCAGCCTCAACATCAGTAAAATGCTCACAGTGACAACACGCGTTCTTACTGTTAGCTTTTCACTGGGTCTTACAATTCATACGGAAGCGGACATGACTGTATGTACCAAATTCAATCCATCCAATAGCTGTCAAGACATTTCACTCATAACCAACTACAGACCATCTTGCGGTCAAGGCTGCAGCCTAAGCAACATTTTCTTGTTCTGAAGCATGACAGCTCAGCACTCATTATTACATACACATTTTACATGAGACCACTCACATCTTTTAACTTGGCCTTCATTTGTATCTCAACTGCACACCTGTGTGACTGCATCTTGCCCGGTCAGTAGCAACATGTGTCTGCAGACAGATATATAAACACTTAGGATGCTACTCAAAACTGCTTCTGTGGTAGTTCCCCTCACAGTAGGTCTTTCCAGGACCACAAATGTGGGGCCGTGACAAAAAAAATGGGTTTGGGTCATATTCATAATTCTTGCCCTCTTGCTCAACCCGTGTTTGAACTCAGTCTTAATTTTGGACTCAGGTAGACAACTGTCAACTTTCAGGTCTGCATCTTGCACAGTTGTAACACTATCGTGCTGACAAAATCTGCCCACAGACAGACAGAAAGTCATCACATCTCAAAATGTTAAGAGTACTCAAAATCTCTTCTGTTGGAAACAGATGTTCCCAGGAGTACATTTTGCCATGATGACACACAAACACACAGATTCACAAGGTGAAAGCCACCGTTGTGGCTGGCTAAAATATCATGGTCTTGTAAGTGGAAATAACAGGAAGGATTTACTGCGGACTGACTGCTGACTATGACAGAATCACTGTAGTTTGTGAAGAAAAGGCAAAGGAACTGAGGAAATGGTGAATTTGGTTGATATGATGAATAGAGAAACATCATTGTCAGGTGCAATATGTACTCTACTGTGAGCTTAGAGGTAAGTGAACTTCAGGGCAGCTGTTTATTACTTTGAGTTAGTTTGTTCATCCCTGATTCAGAACTTTTGAGAAACACCAACAAACTAGTTACAGTGTAATAATCAGAATCCAAAGTGGTGTTTTACTGCTTCTTTTTGACTAGTTTTGTGTACAGTCGCCCAAATTAGTCATTCTGATCAAACATGTTACCCTACTCTTAATGCCCAGACTTGAGCAATACATTAGCATTTGGGGCATTTAGCAGACGCTTTTGTCCAAAGCGGCTTATGGTATTTCATACATACATTCATACACTGATGGTGGTTGCAGATATGCAGTTTAGGGTTCAGTATCTTGCCCAAAGACACTTAGACATGCAGACCAGGGGAATCGAAGAACCAGCGACCTTCCAATAACAAGATACTGGCTCTACCCCTGAGCCACAGCCACAATACCCACTTTCTCCTCAGGAGTCACTAAGCATCATTATGGTTCTCTCATCTCTCTTGGTAGACATAATAACTATAACACTGTGTATTACTCAACCTCTGATATGTCTATATTTTCTTATAACCCAGAGTGGTGAGTATTATTATATAATCCAATTTACAGCTGGGGAGGTGGGCTGTAAAGAAACTGGAAAAGAAAAAGGAAATTGGGAGGGAAAAGGTTCGTTATACAATGCAAAGTGTATACAGAATTACTCAACAGCATTGCAACCCACTCCATCCTTGGTGATTCAGGAGCTATAAACAGAAGCCAGAAGAAAAGATGGATGACCAGCCTGTCTCATCTATTGTTCTTCATGGCAGACGGCAGGCTCGCTGCAGAGAGAGGATTAGCCACAGTTTCAGTTTTATCTTATCGGAGAGCAGTAGGTTGGGAATCGGGAGCAGGAAAAAGACACATCACCACCTCCCTTATGAGTCACGCTCTGGTTCCATGCGCACTATTACACGCACGCACGCACGCACACGCACGCACGCACACAAATCACATATATACAGACCACTCACACTCACACACTCACACGCTCCCACATATGCATCAATAATATTCATGCAGAAATAGAGCTGTTGTCTCTGCATATTGATGCCTCTACTGGCATTGAGGGGACCAATAGATACAGCTTGCCTATCAAATGTCAGACACAACTTTATTCACGGAGTAAGCTCACAGAAGCAGCCATGGCATTTATTGGCAAATCTCTTCCTGCGAGTCAGTTTTCCACTTGTTACATTAATACAAAAATGTAATTTCCACTGGCTGATAGTGTTTTTCTATTCACAACTGATAAGACTGTACAACTGTATGATTGTAGCGATGATTACATCAGCGGCTGAAAGAGCTGCAGTGATTAAAAAATGATTGATAGAAAACTAATTTCCAACAATTTTGATGATCCCTTAATTGTGTGAGGTCATTTTTCAAGGAAGAATAGCAGGAATGTGCCAAACATTTTGTTCGACGTCAATAGCATTTTCTCAACCAACTTAACCAGAGCAACTCGTTAAAACCAAAAATAAAAGCAGCTGCTTTAACCTCTGTGAACCACTGCTAAAAGTGAAAGGCTGTCAGAGAGGGTGAGGTAATCCTACCAAACATAACTTTTGCCAAGTCAAGCTTGACCTCAGGCTGAGACCTGGAGGCTCTGCAAAACAACAAGGCATCAGAATCCACATCTAACATAAAATATATAAAGTGAATAATACAAAATAGATAGTAAAGTATAAATAGTGTTGAGAAAACTGAGGCAAGATTATATAAAAAGATGAACTTTACAGGTGCAGCATCTCCACCACACCGCTATGACTGGTTGATTAATGAACAAAAACCAACAAACTTCAAACCTATTCAAAACTTTCTTTGTGGCTCATCCAGCAGCTATTGGTTCAATTAATAGGACCATTCAATTTCTTCACGGAAAGGTTTAATATTTTGGGACTTCTTGTTGTTGAGAGTTACTTGAGAAAATTCATACCACTCTTATGTCTGTTTAGTAAAAATATATACACTTAGTGATAAGCTTAGGTTAGCATAAACACAGCTACTACTTCTATACAGCCTGCTTAAGCTATGCAAAAAACTAGATGTACTAACAACATATTTTGGTTTATAGAGAGTCACATGCTGAAACAAATTCTTGACCTTACAGTCACAGTGACATCAGGGGCCTTATTTAGATGGCCTATAGCACATGGTCCCAAGTGCAAGGAGCAAGTGCGTTTAGGGTGAGTCCAAGCCCATTTTGCTACTGAATCGGTGGATAATCTGGGCGCAAAGTAAGGGGTTGTATTTTAATTCTGAATTGGTCATAGGGGTGTTTTAGGAAGAACATAAATTTAACCAATCCGAGTGTCATCTCCCATTCCCGTTAAGAGCCAGGTGTGCCAGGACCTTGACTGCTGGTACCTCTGCCTGCTGTTTCACAACCATCTGTCCCTTCATCAACTGTGTGGTTGCGTAAGTGTGCACCCTCTCTCAAACTGGGGATGTAGCTGTGTTCAGAGTTAACCAAACACATTCAATTAAACTGAAAAAATACTATTAAATTGTTGATATATAACATGTAAATTAATATGCTATATATTAAAGCGAACAATGCTAACTGTTTCTCACCTGTTTCCAGTCTTCATACTAAGTTAAACCAACCACTTGTTGGCTCTAGCTTTTTTATTCAGCATTTACCATGAGAATGGTATCAAACCTTTGGAGAGAAAGCCAAAATGCTATTGTAGAGAATGTCAGGTTACTCATTTAGTTACAGTTGTTCAGATCTATTTATGAACTTGTAAATCTAGACTTCAATACACTTGATCAGTTGGAACTTCATATTCATCGCAATTGTAAATTAAAAGTTTTAATGCATATTCTGTCCATAAACAATTGCTATCACCTTCACTGATATCAAGCTAAAGGCAAACAAAGAATTAATTTAATTATCGCTCTTCTTACATGGTTTCAGAAGTAGTTAATTTTCCCTCATGTCAAGAAGGCTCTCACTAAGTGAACATCATTTTAAGCAAGTGCAGCGGTTTCAGTGTCAGCAAGTGACCTGGAGAGTGAGTGCGTGAGGCAGAGTTGCAGACGACTCTTGTTTTCTTCAGTGGGCCTCTTTACTGGACAAGCTGCAGCTGTTCCCTTCTGTGAGGCCCTCGGGTCTGTATGTGGGTGTGTTTATGGTTGACAACTTACACAGAGCTTGTGTGCATCAAAGAGCAAAGGACAATTTATCTCTTTTAATGTTACTAACACACACTGACACACAGGCACACACACATATTTGTCCCTTATTTATCAGTGAGTGTGTATGTGTGACTGTGTGCAATAGCCTGTGTTTGGAGGGATCTGGGGGCCTGGGAACTGTGTGGAAATCACATTGGGCTTCCTCTGGCTCATCTCAGAGTCATGGGAAACAACACTGACCAAAAACAACAGGAATTGTGCAGGCCGCAGCCTGACCACCCAGCATTAATCTGCTTAGACTAGACATTATTCATTAACCTCTGTCACAGATAAAAGGAAGGAGGATGAAGCATTTAAGATCAAAAGTTCTTAATAGAAGAATTATTTATGATTATACAGATCGACAAATATAACAGCCATAAACTTAGCAGATGCAGATGAAGATCTGGGTGAAAAAATAAGATACACTAATGGCGTAAACTGGGGTCATATTTTTTTAACCTTTTCTAAAAATCTGTCTATATTATAAAAATAATTTTTTGTACCAACCTTGTGCGTCTTCTGCCTTTCAGACCTCCCACAGACTCAGATCTGTAAAAAAAATTATATTTCAGTTAATCAGGACATAACTGCTCTCTAAGGTGGTAAACTGGCGCAGAAGTGCTTTGAGCTAATTGCTAACATCAGAATACAAAGGGTAGAGATTTTTCCTTCCCACTGTCAATTCCAATACCTGAATTTGCGTATTGTCCAAGAACAAACCAATCTGACACTGGCGCGATTAAAAAAACAAACCAAAACAAATGAAAGTATCCCCACTAACCTTGTATGGATGTGACATGACGGCTATTATTGCTATTGTTTGCTGACATTTGCTAGCAGTTGCACAAGTCACTTGCCGTCCATGGATATTAAATATTTGGACAGTTATGTTGCACTGTTGGGAAGAAGCAGGGTGCCATTTCAGGGCTAATAATTAAGTGGTACCAGATTGATGCACAGATCTGCATACTCCCACACTCCATACCTGATCCAGCCTTTGAGGTTGTATCGCAAGCATTTCTGATACTAATATCGGTATTCAAACAAACCCTTGCTAGGGGCTAGATTATGCTATACCAGTTTGTGTGATGTTTGTCTGACTTAATCAAAGACAAAAGCTTTTATAGCTGAGAGGGGGGAGATGTGATAATCATTTAAATACAGGGGCACACATTTTCACAGTCTCTTCAACAAAGTAGTGTTGCCCTAGTACTGAAAAAGTTGTTTGTTGGAAAGTCACAGAAATTGTTGGACACAGCCACGCTCAATTTTGACATCAGCGAGCTGTTTTCAAACCTCATCTTCAAACAGTTCTAATGAAGCATACTTTCTAAACTACTTACATAGCCTTATGTATACTGGTGCCAATGCTATCATGTGACTATGTATGCTGAACACAAAGCACTAAGCACAAAGTACAGTTGAGGCTGATGTTAAGGTCATTCAGTTCAGGTATTTGGTCTCTAAGAATTGGACCTATCAAAATTTTGGCCTGAATGATGGTGTTAGATGAAAAGTCATGGGACCACTCCTCTATGTGCATGGTCACATGAGGCTGATTTCTTATCTGAAAGTACAGACATTTGTACACAAAAATAGTTCTTTAGGCCAAACTTCTGACTAACAAACTGACGGTCATTTCCATCCTGTAGCCTTGAAGCAAGCGTCACTAAAAAGTAGTTGTCGTATGAACTCAAGTGTTCACATTCTGCTGGGAAAGATAGCTACAGAGAAATAGCCTAATTACCCGGAAATGACTGGAATGAAGCTCCAACCTAAAGTAGACCTCTATATTTAGATCAGACTTGGAAAAATTCCAAACCTCAAACATCCCTAGGGACTTGAGCCTTAATGGATCAAACAAATGTGTAATATCTGCATTGTAAAATACTGTATATGGTGTGATAAATACTGACATAGTTGGAATAGGAATCAATTAAAATGACTACTACACTATCTTTTTTGTGTGTGGAATGTGTGGAGGACTGCAGAAATTAAAACAAGACAATCAATGCTGAGCAAGAATGGAAATGACTACAAACCTGGACTTAATTTGTGTTCATCCAATCAGAGAACATTAAAAAAACAAAACAATGGAAGCTGTATTTAAGAAGCTGCAAAGAACAGAAGGAAAAGCTCATCATATGACTATGATGTGCAATGAGCAGTAAATGGAGGCTGTCACATTGACAGTGGTTATCTATTCAAGAATATCTCTATAGCCGGGTCATTTCATAATAACTTAGTCCTTCTAAATACTAATAAACAAGTACAAAGTGTTTTTTTCAGCTATTGCAGCACAAGCTGATGGCTTAAAGGCTTTTTCCTGTTTGGTGATAGAGAAGATGAAAGTAAAAGGGAAAGTATGAAAAAGCCATCTTCCTTCTGTGTTGCAGTGCCTGAGGAACAAAACAGCTCCTGAGTTTCCATTTCTCTCATTTCCCCAAGCTATATCAAATAACACATCTTTTCAGGCAGAGCACTGCGTGATAACCACATACTCTGCGGACAAACCGAATACTCTGCATGTGTGTGAGAGAGAGTGTGTGTGCGTAAGTACAGGATACAACATTAAGCTAATTTGTGAAAAGGGAAGCGAATGATCCCAATCAGTTCTGTGCAATGAGGGATACAGGAACAGTCTAGCATTTTATTGACTAAAGGATTAACACATTATTTGTGAAAATAATCCCCAGATCAACTGATAATGAAAATAATCATTAGTTGCAACGCTAACAAGGTAGGAAAAAAAAAAAAAGCAGCCAAACTATTCCTTTAGGAGTTTAACCTGCAAATCCTGCATTCAGGCGCAAAGATGTTAAAAACAGCTGGAACCTGTTTTACTGTGGCACATATTTTCTAATCAAATGCCAATGAGAGACAGAGCTGCCACTAATGTTACTGTCCCTTCTAGCACTAACATTGCTACTGTAGAGAGCATGCCAAAGATAATCTGTACTTACTATGACACTTATGAAAACAGCTGGCTGCACCATCATCGATATAGCTGAGTCAACAATCAATTACTTGGTGTTTTTAGCCATGCTTAAATGTAGCGTTGGCCTGTTCTCCCACCACAACGGTCCACACTGAAGTATCTTGACTGGAAGGCTCGACATTAAATTGGCTACACACATACATGGTTTGAATGTCAGGGGATTGCGCTTTCTGTGATCCCCTGACATGTGACTTGTCCCCAAACCTCACCAGCAGGTCAAAGTTTTCCACTCCTGCTAAACATCTCAACATCTACAAGATGGATTGGCACGCAATTCTCTGACGATAAATCCACTAACGCAATTCTCTGATCTACACACTTTCAACACTTTTTAAGTTAATTTAATTTAATTCGATTAATCAGATTTAAAACCAGGCTCTCTGACAGATAAATCCTTTGTTGGT
The DNA here is from genome assembly GCA_903131615.1 of Diplodus sargus. Lineage (NCBI taxonomy): Eukaryota > Metazoa > Chordata > Actinopteri > Spariformes > Sparidae > Diplodus > Diplodus sargus. Next base: position 2,075,632 of record CAEMYA010000014.1, on the reverse strand, counting down.
CTGTTTGTCCTCTCAGTATTGTTGTGGAGAGGACACTTATACTGTACCCTCTAATGGAAGAGTGAGTGAGAAACATTTTAAATGTTTATTTTTAATTCTAAAGGCGCAGCACCATAGCTTCATTCTTCTGGAAGAACCCTGCTAAGGGGCCTCCGTAACAGCTCCAACTTTAGCTCCACACATGAGGTGTTGCTGCAGTGGCTTTCCAGAATAGTTACTCAGTGAGGAGGTTTTGCACTGACACACATTTTATCACGTAATAACTAGGGCCGGGACTTTAACGCATTAATTACGATTAATTAATTACATAAAAATTAACGCTTTAAAAAAAATTTACGCATTTTAATCGCACTAATTTTGGCACCGCGGAACGTTTCTCACTGGATGAGTTTCAGGGGTACCGATTATACTGGAGCACCAACTAACATGCATAGCTGGGATGGATGGGAAATTCTGTTTTAAAAAGCGGACTGATGGCAGCGTAGACAAGAGCACGGTTGTGTGCAAATTATGCAAGAAGGAGTTTGCGTGTCACCGCAGCATATCAAGCCTCAGATATCACCTAAATGCTAAGCATATAACAGCTAGCGTTAGTGTGGGAGCTAGCGTGGACATCAGCTCGACTCCGAGTACAAGGACCCAAAACAAAGTGTTACAGTTTACAAAAGGTCTACCTACCTATCGGCTACCTGAATCTCTGAAATGTATTCCTAAATATGCTATTGCTACACTTTATGGCAAAAATTGCACTAGTTAGGTCTGTTGATCTTGGGAAAAAAAACCCCAATGTTTTGTTGCTTAAGCTTATGTATTCAGTCATTATTCAATGATATACTGAAATCCATGTGAAAAAAATTGCTTCTCACTGTTGTCAGGTCAATTATTTATATACGATTAAAATGCGATTCATTTCGATTAATTAATTACAAAGCCTCTGATTAATTCGATTAATTTTTTTAATCGAGTCCCGGCCCTAGTAATAACACTTTAACAACATTATACGTTTAATTATGCTAGGGAGCTTCTATTATGATAGATTTGCTGATATGGAAACAAACATCTCTCTTCTCTTTTCAGAAGTGACAAAACCACTTTTTTTCTGTAACAATTCAGCTTTATGTCAGCACCTTACAACCAAACACCAAGGGAGGAAAGAGATTGCTTCCTGAGAAAAAGCTAGGATTTGTACCATGGATAATAGTCAATCCATCAAAATACATTCCAAGAACAATTGCCTCAATCCGCTGCTGCCTTAAAAACACAGGGCATTATTTCCCCTGGTTCTGTGAGAGCTGGTTTGGCTTAGGGCAATTTTAGTAGTCCCATGAGTAAAAGCAGAACCAGTAGAGTTTATGCACATTCATGCTCTCATGCTCTCACTCTCACGCGCTCGCTCTCTCGCACAGACAAACATACATGTGTAACATCACAGAACGTCCTGGGCTCAGGCATATTTCGCACACCAATTGTAAAACTGCACAAACACTACTGACCTAGAAGTTGGCCTTCCTGACAACCGTATATGGAATGCAACTTCTGGCTCAATGACAAAATTACTCGAAAAAACTCTGATGTTACAGTACAGGGAGAAAAAAAAAGAAAAGAGCTAAAAGAGATCTAAAAATAGAACAACTTTGTCTGAAAATCCAGATTTTGGATCCAGATCCAGTTAAACAGACCACAGCATGCAAATAGTATCAATAAGATGTTATTACTGTAATCAGGCATCAGACACTGATGGAAGTTATGACAACGTCTGTAACAGTATAGAGTTACTGAAATAGAGCCACGTGGGAATAAGTTAGCAGATATATATTTTCTTTAAACCAGTTTAACAGTGTGGCTTCTTCACTGCTTCCATTTTGGTTTTTGTAAAGATTATCTCTAAGGAAGTGATACGCTCCCCTGTGGAGACACATGGTTTCAGTCAAAGGGTAGAAGAGTTAGAGACATAACGGTAATAAATGCACTGAGAGACAGGGGAAGAGGAGGGGCTGGAGAGCTCAGGTTGTCTTTGAACAAAATGTGACAACAGGGAGACCTCAGCTTTTTCACTGATGCCATGGCAACATGTTCCATGCAGATGGTTGGTAAGAAACATCAGCTAGAATCAGGTGTTAAAACCAGAACAATGTTCAACTAGGAGAAAATGATAAAGGATTAAAAAACCTCTGGGTGTGTGTGTAAATGTGTGTCCATTCATGCATAACATCAAACACTGACAATAGTGAGCAAGAAGACTGTAATTCAAGGGATTAACATTTCATTAGCAGCATGCTCCAGGGCTCAGTTTCTGTTATATTCATGGGGCCAAAACATCCTTATAAATGACCAATCACCACTGATACTCACAGCTGAACTAGGATATTATGTAATTCAAGGGCCTAATCATGTTTCAGTAGTGAGCAACCACATTTAACTTAAGTGCCACAAAGTTTTTTCACAGTGTTTCCTCTTGACACAGGGATTTTCACTGTGCTATTATTGTTGTATGGGAAACCAACTGCGCCATGCCATCATTACAGGCTGTGATCAGGTAAGCTCACATTGTGGAGCAGCTACCAGCAGATCTGACTCTGCATGCACGGGAGGACACCAGGTGCTTCTCATTTCTATCATTTGTGGCTTGAACAGGAAGTTGCTCCAGTCCGCCATCTTGCAAGCCTTCCCAATGCTCCTATTTGTGGTCAGAGGAGCGAGGATCAAGAAGCTATCTCTGAGGAGCGATGAGCTAGGACACATGAGAGACGCCTTCATGAAAGTCTGACACGCCTCACTGTAGCCACTGCCTGGACACTGCAGTGGAGCAGACTGATCTGACACATCACAACATAACTGTCTCAGACCGGAGTGAAGACAGATAACAGATTAAACTCAGGCGTGTCACCATCAAGTTTTATATCTCGTTTGTTTTCTGATTAACCACCAAGTTAAAATGTGTCAGCCTGATTGTAGGTGAACAAAAAAGCCCAAAAACAACTTTCTTAATTCATTAGAAAAATGTCATGTCTGTTTTACGCACAAGAGGCTGATCATTACCAAGTGTCGGGTTTGATGTGTAGCAATTTTCCCTAAAACATTTGGTCTAAAAATGGTTTCCAGTGTTCAAAAGACACCATAATCACATTCTGAGTTATCAAATGATGATTCCACATTCAGAATATCAATGAATACAGAGGCCAATGGTGAATAAATAACAGAAATGCGTTCCGCCAGTTGAGATGGATTCCGTGCCTCTGAGCACACAGTATCAATACAGACTGCAGCTTCTTGTGCAGGTGTTTGACAGGTAACAGACAGAACATCACAGGTACCATTTACACTTTAAGGTTGTGGGTTAAAGAAAATATCCCTACGAAGTAAATGCATGTAACAGAAGCTTCGTTTGCACAGAAATTAATAACCAGTATATCAGCAGGAGCATCACATCCTCACCTGTCCAATGAGTGATTTAAATTGCGAGAAGGAACTGAACTCTCACAAACCGCAAAACCAGACAGCAAAGCAGATGCAAATGCAGCTGTTAGAGTTTCTCCAGGCTGCTGGTCGGCACCTTGCATGGCTGCCAATCAGTGTATAAATGTATGTATGACTTACTGTAACTCGTTTTGGACATAAAGCATCTGCTAAATGTAAAAAACACATTTAGTTCTGTGTTATTAAACGTATACAGAGATAGTGGCACTTTTGGCACACATTCATCACAAGTTTTTGCAGCTGTTAAAGCTGACTGACAGCTGATCCAGCTGTGATCAGCTGCAGAGGAAAGGACATCTCATTTCACTTAAAAAACATGTTTCCTCGTCTCCTCTCTTCTCCATTTTAAAGGGGCAATTTGCAAACAAATCCTCGGTGGAAGGGACTAAGACACATGGAAAAAATGCAAGTGAGGAAAACGTGGATGGAATTTAGGTGAAATGGGATGTACCTGCAGTCAGGCAGGTCAGTGTATTGGATAGATATACAGACCTGACACAATGATTTAATCTTTAGACGGTCTGTTTTGCTAGATGTGAGCTGTTAAATGTGAGTGGCTTAAAAAACAAGAGCAGAGTGAAGTGGCAACAACAAACTGATTTTTGATAATTGATTAACCAGTTTGAGTATCTTGGTCAAAATTCTCAGAATCCAGCTTCTTAAATGTAAATACTATCTGGTTTCTGGTTTACTCCTCTAAGTCAGTAAACTGAATATCTTTGGGTCGTGGACAAAACAAAACATTTGAGGACCGCATCTTTGGCTTTGGGAAACACTGATGATTTAAAGACCAAACAACTAATCGATTAATTGAGAAAATAATCAACAGTTCAACTTACAATTAAATTATCATTAGTTGCAGCCTCGGAGCAGAGTTAAAATGATGTCCTTTTAATAATACAACAGCAGTACTAAGGACTTGTCCTTGAAATATCTACTTGTTTAAACAGCACCACAGTAACTGGCCCTGTATCCCAAGAAGTGGGGGTGCATTAAAATGACCAGGACTACACTTTGCAACAACACAAGAGATGGTATGAGTATGTTTGTCACATAAGTATAACTAGCATTAAGGAATTTCACCAGGCCTATTATCTAATATCTCTGGAATGGACATATAAAGAAATGGTACAGTGTATTTAAAACAAGCTAACACTGAGAGAGAAACAGAGAAAGACGTAACAATGTATTGCTAATCTCCTTGGACACCAGCCCAGGCAGTGTGGGTGTCTGGACGAGACACGCTTCCTTGCTCATTCGCTCATCTGCTGAATAAAATCTGGGCTGCGGCTGCATCGTGTTGTCTTCTTACCATATTTGCTGTGGTATACTCCCACATGTAACCCCCTCCTCTTATTCACTCTATCCCTCGCACTCCCCGACTTGCGGCAGACCGGCTGTCACGGTTTCCTGCCCACTCATTACCGTTCCTCTCATAACTGTCGCTCCAAGAAGCTTTCATCCTGCTTCTCCTCTAAAGCACACTGGGTGGCAAACTGAAACATTACATAAAGACAATGTGGGCTGAACCTGTGTGGTTGTGAGGTCATCTTACGTGTGTTTATTCACCTGCATCATAGAAAGGTTAGCTAATTTAATTCAATTCAATTATGGTGATAAAAGTTGTAACTGTAAAACCAAGACAATAAAAACTAAAAAGGTGAAGGGAAAATCTTTATTAGAAGTTAATTAGAAGGTAATTATCACGTTTTGTTTGGTACAAATAGAGAAGAAACCAGTATGCAATCTGTTATGATTAGCATTATAGCAGAGGGCTTCAACACGTTAAGCTTTGGAAGAGTCATCTACCTCAGCGACATCAACTCCTTACAGAAACAAAATGAGTCTCTCAAAGGGTTTAGAATAAACGCAATAATCTGTTATTTTATGAGAAAAAATGCTTTTTGTGGATCATAAAACACTATTATGCCGCTTTGTGACTAAATCTGAAATGTTTCTCAAAAATGATTTTTTGTTATTGTTTTACCAAATCCACTGATTAATTCACAAAACATCTAAAACATTTTATTTGTGGATCATAAAAAGACGCATTTCTGCTTTGGAGACTTATTCCCCTTCATCTTATTTGTGCTTAAAAAGTCTGTAAATGCAGAAAGGATGGGCCTTGCATACTACTGGGCTGTCTGTGCAGTAAATATATGCAAATATTTCTGAACATGACCATAGTAAACAGAGAAAAGGGGCTGTGGTAAACGTAAAAAAAAAAAAACCCCAAGAAGAATGTACCCTGCCACGCTGGACTAATAAACATAGGTGACGTACGCTTTGAGCAATGCTTTGTTGGAGCTCTGCCCATTTTGCAACGGGTAAGAGTATGGTGGCCAGCAGACATTCATATTACAGCTCAACAGCAAGCTAAACATGTGATCTTGAAACACACAACAGTGTTTTCACTGTAATTGTTTTGCAGCAGCGGTGGCAGCGGGTATCTTTTCCACGTCCATGGAGTTCTGGTTCTATAAGTGGTTTGCAGCATGAATATTATTAATTATCAGTTGATTTCACCGCGATTAAAGGGCTCTTCAACGTACTACGCCTTACGCTTGCTGGTATTTTGTTTTTGTTGTCATCGTTATTTGTTTGTTATCTAGGTTATAATGTTCAACTTCCCATTTCATCTAGCGGTGGTGGTAATGTTCTTACTGTGGGAGTCCGCCACTACTGAATGAATGGAGAGGAAACACTGCACAATCAGTAGGACTGTAGTTGATAGTTGATCAATGCTGCTTTGGTCTGTTTGTCTTTTTGCTGTTGGTATGAAGAGGAAATTCATACCTTCTCTTGGAATAGTGAGTGAGAAACATTTAAAATGATCATTTTTGAATGATTGTAATGTCGCATCACCATGGCTTCATTCTTTGTGAGTTTTTTCAGCCTATTTTCACAGTACAGAAGCAATATGACAGCAGATTCTGGTTCACAATCTTTCTCTATTGCAGCTATATAGTAAGGTAAAATATGTTTCTGAAAACCTTTTAGGGGAGACATAGGCTGTGTTGTACCTGAATCTTATGCTTATTAGTATCAGCACCGCCTAGTATTGACAGAGATTGATCGTTTCTAGTTTGTTATGCCCATTCTTTCACACCTGCCAGAATCAATTGCTCCTCAAATCTGTGAATGTTTCCCTGTGACTGTACTGACACCCAAGAGCTCATACTCAACAGGTTAAAATAAAAGGCATCCTAGTACCCTAAACATCCCTGTGAAATCAGTTGTATACCCAGGTATTCACACTTGACTGCGGTAATGGGCACCCCACTCGCCACGGCATTCACACATTGCGGGACAGCCCTGTGCTAATTCAGGGCTTGCCCATGGACTCTTGGCCAGCCAGGGCGTGAAGCCAAAGCCTGTCAGTGAAGCTTAGCATCTCGTCACGGATCCCCCGGCACAACCCTCAGCTATTGATGCCCCGACTTCTGAAAATATGTCTGACCTTGGAAGAGGGGCATCAATGTGTAGCTGGTCAGTTAATGGAGTGTAGGGTTAAAGGGTGTATTCAATTAAAAATGCATACTTCTCACAAACTGTTGAGCTCTCACTCAGCTGTCTGCTTGCCTGTGTAGGATGCTGTATGTCTTTGTGTGATTTTACCTTTATGTGTGTATCTGTGTGATCACTCGCAGCTTCATAAAATGTGTGCGTTCTGTTTCTTCTTCACTGCCTATTAGTCTGTCTCAGTCAATGACATGGAGACCAATCCATCAAGATATCTTAGTGTATTTTAAAGAGGCCCATTGTTTCATGTCTACTGACTATAGTCTCATAGCTATCTGGATAAGGAGCTGCCACTGGTCTCATTCTAGTAAACACTCATCTACAACAACAGTAGAAATGAATCAACTGAATTGATTACTCAATGTGAGAAAACTATAATGTTAATCTATCAACATTCAGGATACGGTTCACAACAGCAGTAACATCAACATCACTGTCAAAAGCTGACCACTGAGCTCCTCCTTCATCTTGGGGAAGACGTAGTGGTTTAAAGGTGCCCAATCAGGTGGATGGGGAGGGTGTTGAACAAGCTCAAATCTGCATTTCTGTATTGCAGCCATTGAAACTGTGGAAACTGACGCATTGTCTCAGACAGTGCTGTCTTGCAATTTTGATTTACCCGAAACAAAAATACCATGAAAGTTATTAACTTTGGCATAATGAGTCAAAGAGCTGTACTGCACGTGAAAGGAATGAACGGTGTACAACTGTTTTCCTTCTAATGTAGGCCAAGCTTACCAATCACCTTTCCCAATGCAAAGCCCATGCTGCATATACTGCAAGTCTGAAGCTACATTCTGAGCAGGCAGAATTACACATAGACAAACAGAGACCACTGTGAAATGCCACAGCTGCTGCCCATTAAGGCACTTCATAAAAGGATGCATCATGATATGTTGCCCACTGGGGCAGTGCGTGCATTTGCATTAGGGAATGGGGTCTTTTACTTTGCCTCTCAGTACTGAGTGTATGTTACTGGGGCCCATTTCACTAAACAGATTTAGTGCTTACACATAGACTGCAACTGGCGCTAGCATTCCGTTTCATAAATGATTATTGCTGACAAATTGCAGACACATTCACAAGGCCTACTTTCCACTTGTATGCTTATCCAAGCGTACAAAATGCTGTTTTTTTAATTAGTTAAACGCGTCAAAATCATTAGTACTGAAGATTCGCTTCATTAGGTGTCAATAACTGTTTTGCTTAGCCAAAGGAAACAAGCTGTAAACACAACACTGACATATAATCACCATTTAAAAGGAGCAATTTGCAAAAAGTTTTCATTATTGATCTGTCACATATTTATACAATCATGGCTTAAAATCTGAATCCGCACATACACAACTTCAAAATTGAACAAATACAATCAGAATCTCTCCAATTCAGCAAAATTAAAAAGTTTTTATAAAACGTCATTTAGTTGAGTCAACATCTAGACCAGCTGTAAGACCAGACAACAGCCAAGCGTTGCAGTTGGTGGAAAGCAACTGCAGCGTCTGGCTCAAAAAACTGTAGCCACCTCAATCCCATGGGATTACCGTTGTCCACGTGTGCCTGACATCAGAGCATGTCAGGATCAAGTCAGACACAAACCAAACAGAAACATTCTACATTGCATCATTCTCATTCCTCTGGAAGATCTTGACTACAATTCAAAATAACGCCACGTGGGTTCTAACAATGCATGTCAATTTCCCTGTAATAATTGACAGACACACTGGAGGGCTTTTCATGTTCATAGTTGTGCTCAGTTTGAAGGCTACTAACAACTAAACGCAATACAGACTGCACTGCGATCCTTTCTGACCGAGTATGAGGGAAGAGAAATGTGGCCCTATTCAGGCCCCGAAACCCATCACCAGATTGTTAGATGCTGGCAGTTGGTCTCTTTCTATCTGACCTTAATTGAGGGAAGTCATGCCATACAGACAGATCTACAGGACAGACACACACAGAGTTGAGTAATAGCAGCCAGCTGTTTCGTACAGCTGCCATTTGACTGAGAGGCCGCATAGGGATGTGGCTTTCTAGTCATACCAACAGAAGGGTGCAGTGACGGATGCAGATCGGGAGCAAATCTTTGGAATAAATATGATCAACTGTAAGATGCTCTTGTTAGACCTGTAAATTTAAACCATGTACATCCACACTCACATCAGAGCCTACAGTCCACATAATGCAGATCTATTAGGAAGATTAACTTCACTGACCAGACAATTCAATTAGCAGGTATTTGTATCGCATTTACTAATATGTTAAAAACGTACATAATGAACAACTTCACAGTGTGAAAATACTGAAGAGAAAGGGAATAGGTAAATAAAAATGATATGACAAAGACTTTTTTATTAGATTCTTTACCACAATAAGATGATAATTTTAATATTGACAAATACATAGCATAAGTCACCAGAGCCTGTGTATTTAACAGCAAATCATTAAGTGCTTGGAGGGATGAAGCGATTTATCTACAGTCTGTCAACACATTTAATGCCAGCCTTTGTTATGATCTAACATATTAAACAGGTGGCAGTGCAAAGCCTTGGTGACTCACAGGTCAGAGAAAGTCATCTGACCAATCAGAGGGGCAGGTGTCAGCACTCAGTCATCTACAGACTGAAGGCTCACTCAGACACACAAGAATCGTGTGGGGGCTTTCATCCGAGGTAATCCCTTTACGTTATTTAGCATGAAACAAGGCAAATGAATTACAATTAGATGACATTAAATCAAACTCTAATAAACTTAATAAGGCAGGCAGACAGACAAAGGGGAAGTGATTTTATGATCTTCAGGCCAAACACAACTGAATCATCCTGGATGAATTTGTCCATATTCTATGTACATACTGTTTACTTTATGCATGTGCATGTAATATGGAACA
>CAEMYA010000014.1:2045341-2061207 GCA_903131615.1 Diplodus sargus | reverse complement strand
TAATGAGTTTGCATGTTGAGTTAATGTGCGGGTCAGAGGGAGGTTGTGTATCACTGACTGAGGTCCAGACATGTGTGGCCTATCTAATTCGGGTCGGGGTCTCTGACCTGCAGACCTAACAGAGGCATGAGATCCTGGTTTGGCTTCAGAGTAAACACTGAGTGAGAGTAAAGCTTGGATGATGTTACTGTACGATCCTCTGTACAATGTAGGCGCTGCTCAGATGCTCACTGACTACTCTAAAAAATTACGAGAACAAGACTGATTTTTAAAAAGTGATCATGTCATGCAGTGATGGTAAGATCACTAATTTGATTTGTAATAAACGTTATCCTAGAGGTACATCCTCACTGTACTGGACCTGCAAATGTTTGAAAATTTGATGGAAATTGATTGATTGGAAAAATGACTGAAAAACAATTAATCAACTGTCAAAATAATGAGCAAAAAACGTTCTTTCTGACTTTCCGACTGTTTTGTTAATCGCTGCAGCTTAAAGTGGGACACCTACCTGCTTAAACTGTTGATGCTGACTACAGCTGTCCTACCACACTGCCTGATGATGTGCGACCTGCCCCAGATGTCGGCTCATCTGTCTCACTGTATATGTAATAAACTGACGATTTAAGGTGAGAAATCAACTTTGCACATACAGAGGAGGGGATCTCCACCCGACAACACCTCCCTAACGCTGTTCCCAGATGGGTTTTTTTTCTTTAATAGCACATAGCACACAAAACACGAAATCTATCTTTTCATAGACGAGCTGCAAAAATGTTTGTAGCCTTGAAATTTTAAAACCACACTATCCAACACCCCGTGTGGATACATCTTTAGAAAGTAAGTCGTGTAACCATAATATATTTATATATGATATAAATGGAGGAGAAACATTGAGCAATTTCCCCACAAGCTCCACCAGAACCATCAACAGCAACTTCCAACCAGCGATGTAACTTACATGCATTTCATTTATTTTTGATAAATGAAATAAAGCTATAATGACAAGTCAAATGTGAAGATTTGCTTCCTTTCACACAACAGTGAACTATGTGTTTTTGTCATGTTGGGCTCAAGGAAACCGTAACCAGCACTTTTCATTATTTTCTAACGCTTTACAGCTCAAATGAGCGATCAACTATTCGCTTCATGCGTATTAATCGATAAGGAAAAAATGATCAGACGCTAAAATGAAATTAAAATACAATACCAAATCTAGGTTTGTCCTTCACATCATCATACAGTCCTTGACAACTTGACAGTTTCTTTCAAAACTCTACACTGGTATAAAAAGTTCTCAAACCTACTCTGACATATTTGTACTGACATGTCTTGTCACTCATCAGCATACATACAACATATTATTTATGCACTCGACTAAACAACACATGACCTGACCTTGGCCAAGTCAGTGATATATTGGCTGAATTTGCAGAGAGATTGCAGGGAATTGTTTAATCTCTGAAGGGGGGCGTATCCAACCAGACTACACCTCAGTTTAGATTGCCAGGAAAACTAGGAACCACTTCACCCCATGACAGTTAAGAACACGAGGCGGGGATAGCAAGTTCTACAGCAGTTGTACAAGTTGTATCTCTCCAGTGCACAGCTGTGATTCTGTGCCAAGTCTGGAACTAAGGTCCTGCATCTTTGCAGGCACGACTCTGTGTGGTCCTGGGCTCCTGACGCGCATCTTTAGGAATTCTGATTTCGTACATGTCTACAAAAACACCTTCACTGCAACCCGAAAAAATCTGCTCACAGCACAGGAAACAAAACGTCTGTGTCCGCCTACAGCACCAGCCTGCGGAAATCTCTGGAGCACTTCTTACATACATAACAAGAACACCTGTTGATCAACGTGCCCGTGGAAATAACGTGGTGATAACGCTGGAACGGGACGCGGAACACTAACGACACGTCGCGTCACAAGTGAGCCAAAGAAACGAGTTGGTTTCCACTCTGCAACGCTCAATTAGCATAAAGAGCTAAAATGCTACAGTTTTGGGATGCGCCAAAGCAAAGCCAAGCACGTTGTAAATTACTGTATGTTGACCTAAGCTGCTGCCCGAAAAACAAAGATAGCAAAGAGCTGTAGCTAAACGCTTTATGAACGTCGGCAGAGGGGCAACGTTCACGAACTGCTTTCATTTGAACCAAGTTAAGAAGATGCGCTACGTTTTGAGTTTACAACCACGCAACAGACGTACACACTGAGTCTCTAACAGGGTCTTTCAGAGGAATCAAGTCAGTGTGAGCTGACCTCAAGCAGAAGACTTACCGCTCAGGTTAGAGTTCGACTAGGGTTGTTCATCTGCCGGTAACTCGGTAAACTGACCCACAGGGCAACACAGAGAACACATGTACCCCAACAAGTGTCGGTGTGTAGAGAGTTGCCTCAAAGATAATATATTACGAAGATGTGCTGCATGAGAGGAAAATGTATCAACTTCCGGTCTGAGAAATTGCATCTGTCACGACGCATGCGCCTTCGGACCAGGTATAAACTTAAGCATTAGACATTTCAATACAACATCACGCGAGTTGTAGTTTTGTATTTATTTCGCTCAACAAAACTCGACACACCAGATGTAAGAAGCTATGGGAATGCTATATCTTCGTACATTTGTGGTACCTAGAAATAAGGGCAGAGTGAGAAGTCTGTCTTATTCCTCCTCTCTGGCCACCTCGAGCTGAATTTCACAAAGATTTAGACGATGGCGCCATCTAGTGGACAATCAGGGAAGCTAGTGCATTTCCTCACCTAACATTGGAAGACTTTACTGTGAGTAACTTTACTAGTTAGATAAAAAGCTAGAGGTCAGCTGTGATTGTGCCTGGGCCAAAAAGAAAAAACCTAACCCAAGCTGTTTTAACGACTGGAGACACGTTAGTTAACATCTGTTAATATGAAAATCTTTGAACGCCTGGTACGTAATTATCTTTCCAGATGTGGCATTGAGCCTAATCAGTTTGCATGTAGAGCAATAGATCTGTTGATGATGCTGTTTCACTGTGCCTGCATTATATTGTTCAACATCTGAAGCTGATGGTACTTGTGAGGGTTCTGTGTTAAATACTACTCTCCCATTCAGATTGTATGACAAGCTTCTCTGGCTAAGATCTTTGTGTCAGTGGGTCCTTGATTTTCTAAGAGAGATGTTGCAGGTGGCCTTAAGGTTTTAAAAGGACTCTTCCCTACCCAGCTCACAGCCTTTTTAAATGCCTCACCTCTCACAAAAGACTCAAAAGTATTCACACAAGAACAATCAGGTTTTTAAAAAAGCACACATCCTTGGAGCTGCCAGCCTAGAACTCTTAACACGCCTCTGGAGACTCCTTGGTAGGTTTTAATTATTGTGCAGGTCCCAAATGTTTCTGCTTTATTATGCACTTAATGCACTCGATGCACTTTATCCACAGTAATGGGTCACTGGTGGGCCAGCTAATCTGCAAAATGGGTGCCAGTGTGTGTGTGTTTTTTTATGGCTCATGTGTTAATTTATGTTTTTTTTGTTTGATTGTATGTATGTATTCATTTTATTTATTTGATTTTCTCTTCATAGCTTTTTAATGTATTTTTTATGAGTGAGTGGTTCACTAGTCTTTATTTGGGTGAGCTCAGCGACACGAATTCCATTCAGTTATGTTTATATGGCAACGAAGTATTGAATCTTGAGTTTTAGTTACTTGCTTAAAGGTGTGCCACGGTTTCAGCAAAACAACAAAATGTTCACCAAAAAATAGAGTAAGGCAAGTTGTTGGTGTTGTTTTGCATTGAACATATTTTCATTTGGAAGCCATTGAAAGGCATGGCTTGGTGACTGAACGGGCCTAACAGGTTCATGGGGAAAGTTGGCCAAAGTTTCTGTCTGGAGAGATCGTTAACATTTCTTGTCGGGAAATTAACAAAGCTCAGCTGAAAACCAGATGATGTTTTTTAATATTAAGAATATGCCAGCCACATCCAATCCAATGCTTGTGTTTTTATTTATAATTTAATTTTCATATTACAGCTGCACAGCACACTGAAAATACAGTAATGTTTTACTGAAACACACCAAAATTAGCAAAGCTGTTTAAATTAAAACAGCAGAATAGCTCTGCTTTGTTAAACTAGGAGCTGTGCTGTAGTTTTTAGGATGATACCTTTGCAGAGTGTGGGTGTAATAACATTTACTCAAGTGCTGTGCTTAGGGCCAGCTTTAAGGCATCTGTACTTCACTTGACTATCTCCATTTCACCACACTTCTGCTCTTTATGGCAATATTGTACATAACAACATTACACTCATATGGCAACAATATTTGCCAGCTAATTTACAAATCAAGATTTGACATCCAAACAAACGAAGAAACTGAAAATCATGCCAATTAGCAAAATGGAAACCAGCAACTATTTTGATAACAGATTCATCTTCTAAGTAATGTGTCCAGAAATGATTCCAAACATGAAAAAAAAAAACGTGTTAAAAAAAACAAGGAAAAACAGCAGCTGGAGCAAACAAATCATTTGAGGGTATCACTTTGGGCTGGAATGCTCCAAAGCAACACCACCCTTCGATTGCTATACTCTTACTTATATATACTGACACATCGTTTCTTTTAAAATGTTTTATTTGACCATTTCTGGCGAAGGACATGCAAGCTTTGACCAAATGTACAGACAATTATCTATCACTCCATCAATGAGACACTTTTAACCAGGACCTGGTGTTGTGTTTAAGGCCAGCAGGTGGTGGTCAAGTGCTGTGCTCTACAGTATAGTCCCATTTCCTGCATCTCACTTCATCTCAGTGCCAAAAAAACATTATTTTTCAGATTACTAATTCATTCTATTGTGTTACATTCACACTGTTTAAATCTTATCCATGCTATATTTCAGTTTCTATAGAGTCAGTTAGAATTAAAGCAGTGGTTGTCAAGTCCAATCTAGGCACACATGACCACATGTGTCCATGTGTTTCATTACGTACATCAAGAGAACAGGTTTTTTTTTAAATGAGTTTTGTCCACAGCACAAAGAGATTACAACTCGCATTTCACTGTACAACCCAGTGTTGTGGAATTGATAAATAAATGTAGAGAACAGTGTAGTTTTATTGAGTACATGGTGTAAATGTGTGTGCTCAGATATCACTTGCCTCTATTTTGTTAAAACGGGTTACCTCCCATAACCCCTGCCTCTGTTTCGATCAAAGTAACGATGCTTATTAATCCCTGGCACCTTTTAAACCATCAGCCACACTGCAATGGGTCCTGTAGAAATTTGTCACCATTTTGACATAGTGAGATTTTTTTTTTTTTTTTTTGCCCCCCACCCCCACCCCGGCCCCCTCTCCTCTCACCCATGCATCAGTCAGATCTGTCCATAAATCTACTCTCACTTTAATGAGTAGAGAGGTAATCAACAAGAAGTGATGCCAGGCGTGGTAATAAATTCTGCGGGAATACTAATTGGGGTTTTGAAGGGTCAGAGGACTGAGCCTGTGACATAAACCACTTTGTCACATGCTTCTCACATTGTGGCTCGCTTCTTGTGCACTAATGTTTCTTCCATTAAAGCGCTGATCAATCAAAACAGCAGATTTTATGATGAAATATTTTCAGTTTAAGTCTGACGTACCATATATGATTAAAATCCATTAAGATTTAAATAAACTCAAAGCGTTGCTATATTCTTCTTCTGTGGGTGTTGATTTTTGCATATGAGCTGATCTCAGCCTTCATATAGAAAGTATAAGAACTTGTTATCATGGAACACATCTATGCTGCTTTGTTGTGTGTGGCTTAATTGAAATTGTTTCGGAGAAAATCTTTGCAGAACGTGGGTGTGGCAGAGGAAATGTAGAGATGTCATCGTTCATTGTGCACAGCCTCAACAAATCCACTTTTTGTTCAGCCAAATCTTAATTGCTGTTAATCACAATTAACTCGCCAATAAACCAGATAGAATTAATGGACAATTGAGGGCCAAATGACCATTCTTTACCTCGACAAAAACCTACTGAATGTAGGCAGAGAATTCCATAATGAGCAAAGCCTGGTGATCAGAGGAGAGCGTCGAAATGGCCCAAAAACAAAAGAGTGTGTCCAGAGGAGAGGATTACATTTATCAGGACTGCAGAGCTGCCATGCAGACAGAGACGGGATCAGAGAGGGATAACTCACAGAAAGCTGGCTTAGCCCGAAAGGAAAGAAAACGCGGCGGCAATCTGAATAATAAAAGAATAAATGTATGAAATAGGACAAAAGAAAAAAAAAGTTTTTAATTATTTCTGTTGTATTTTGGAACATGAAATTGCTAATTATGTCAACAATGATTCCGTAAAATTGTTATCTCCAGAAAAGATTTACTCATGCCTTTTACGCCATGCAGCATTTTTAAATGAATTAATTAGGCGATCACAGTAATTACTGTTTATATTGTTGTTAATGAGCCCAAAGGCAAGCGAGCTGCACTCATCCAAATTACACTCATGAGGCACGGAGCCAAGAAAAGGTCCAAACCAGAGTGCGGCATGTTAAACATTCCCCGAGTCTTCCTGGTGAAGAGGTAACCAAGAGCTTACCGAATTACACTTGAAACTAATCTTTCCCTTTGACAACACTTCTCTCCTATTTTGGGTGAGAATATAAATAAAAAAACACCTTTAAACTTTGTCTAAATGTATTAAGCCCAAAGCAGCACTATTGATCAGTTATGCATGTTAACATGTGCTTAAAAACAAGGCACCTGTGATCACAATCACTGTCATTTTGCCCATTTTTCCATTCAGTTTTTCATTTTGTCAGGAATCCGTCTCAGTGTTTTCCTCCCCGTCTGTCAAATTGGCCTGACATTTACTGTCTGCATCTTGCCTATGTTGTATTTCATCACATACCGCAGCTATCTGGAGCACAATAGCGGAGCGTTATAATGGAAAGGTCTTATTGTAAATATGATAATTCTATCAGCTGCTGTTATCGGGTTTGTGAGTGAGTGACACACACAGATCTCTGCCAGAGAAACGTCTGTCCTTTTGTTTTTTTTATTAGTGAAAATGTCAACGCAGTGGAGTCAACAGCACAGTGGAATTAGACTGTATGGTTTGCATGCAGGTCAAAGCACTTTTGCCCTGCAGTCACACACATTAAACATTGTGCTGATGAATAGATAAACACTTACCAACACTCTATCAACACTCTTTCTTTCTTTCTTTCTTTCTTTCTTTCTTTCTTTCTTTCTTTCTTTCTTTCTTTCACCGTTTCCTCCTGCAATTTCTACTCTTATACACATGGTGTAGGTATTAAGGAACTGTGTGTGAATCATCCTGTCTTCCACTTTTAAAAAAAGGCCCTCTCAAGCATTAACTATCATTTTTTGTTAGACCCTCCCCTTGATTTATGACAAACTGCCACAACCTCCCTCTTAATATCTTAATTTGATAGAACAATATTAAGTTTAATTTGTTACCTGTAACAAGCATAAATGTTTTAAGACGGTGAAACCTAACTTAACTCTTAATATATTAGCCATTTGTCCCCCCCTCAATACATAGAGATTTCTAACAACATGATATAAATAAATTGTATTTCTGTGATGCTAGTTAGCTCGGAGGAAACACTTACACTTAGAAACATTTACTGCCTAAATTGTATTTTGATTGTAAGCTACTTCTTTTTCTATTATATTTCACTGACTTTTCATCTTCTGCTGAACATTTTATACAGATATTATTGCCTATTTATCATTTTTAGTTTGTTATATCTTATCACATTTTATCTTGAGACTGCTTTTATTGTAAGTATTCAGTACATTAAATCTAATATATTATAGTATGTATTTTATTACATTAGACTACTGCACTTTTCTTTTTTCTACCATGCATTTTATTGTGTTTAATGTTGACTCTGTAATACTTTTTGTTTGCTTTGTACAAATATTGATGCCTAATACTTGTTAGGTCATTCAACTTTTTCCTGAATGATGCAGTATGTAAAGCGGGAATGAATGTGTGTAGAATGACAATGACAATTATCAGTAATAAAGTGGATATTACTGATAATTGTCATTGTCATTCTACACACATTATCATAATTATACAATCTTTGTGTTCTGTGTTGCTGACATGTTAGTCGGCATCTGCATTTTCAAAAGAAACATTTTAACAATATATATTCGTATATAATAACAGAAATAATAATGAATATAAAGTTACATAAATAATGGTTTTATTGTTATTAATTGACTAATAATTACCATATAAATCCTTAATGTAGAGGGTACAAGAAATATGGTCAGCTAAATATGTATGTACATGTATAGTGACATACATATGTATATATTACTCATTTACATGTTCAGCATTAGAGTTATGTCTAATTTTCATGAGTGATTAATCTAAGAACTATTGAACACCCGTGTTGTTTGACCAACAGTAAAAAACACTTGCAAAAGACAAAGACAAGAAGCAAATCCTCAGAGATGAGAAAGTAGAATGTCTGGCACCATTTCTAGAAAATATGACACATTTTAATTTTAAAAATAGATGCCTAATAGTATTCTGTTGGTTGACTATTCGATCAATTGTCTAACCACCCCCAGCCATTTGCAGATGGTGGGAATGTTGTGTGTTAGCTTATCAGTGTGGGTGTGTTGTATACTTATGTATAGGTGGATGAGAGACATTTAGAGAGAGAAAGAAAGAATGTGATCGGGAAGATGTTACACCTGTGTTTCTGGGGGGTCATCCAGAGTTGATGAAATCCTCCTGCTTCCCCGCTATAAAAGAGCAGGCAACAGATCTTCCTGTCGCCTTGGTAACCATCCTGATACCCCCCACCTTGGATACACACACACACACACACACACACACACACACACACACACACACACACACACACACACACAAAACTGTGTAGATAATGACGGCAGCATTAATACAACAATTCAAACATTCACAAAAGCAAAAATATCCTGAATATGAAAATCTGCACCTGTGACCTGTTGCACAGACACAACAGTTGATTGAGAAACAAACAAAAGCGTGGATGTTGGTGGTAGTCAGCTACTTAATTTGTGCTTCAGCAGAAGGAATGAATGGAAATGGCGCTTAATTTTGCGTTAGCGTACAGTCTAATAGAACAAACAAAACCATGAAGCACTTTCATAAAATAAAAGGCAACTCCAGTTAGATTACTGGCACTTAAATGGTATATCTGCATTTTAGGACAGACAATTTCTACTTACCCTGTCATAGTTACCCCTTTTAATCATGGTCAATTCCTAATAAATAACATTTTTCAATGCAGCAAAGGATTAACAAAGACCAGGGGAAATACATGTTTGCATGAACAGAAGCTTCAGTTAAGACAGAAGTTTAATTGTGCAACAGTGACATTGATTTTGTCCCTTTTGTCTCATTTTGTGTCCCACACAGAATCTGACTCAACATGTACAGCGAAAGGCAACTGGAACGTGTGAGCTGTTTCCTGCAATTTGCAGTGTGAGAAGAAGGTGTGAGAGCTGGTCCCAGTCTGTGTGTTTGGGCTGAGGGGCTGGGCAGGTGCTGCAGCGACATGAGAACAACACCAATCAGCAGCTCTGATTGAGACGCTGCCTCAAACTGTTCCGACTGGGACCAGATGGAGCACCAAATCGCATTTGCAGAGGGTCACATGCATACATGCACGCACGAGCTGCTGCAGATGCACAAGAAGCAAAAAAACCCGCATTTAATCGTGTAGGCTGTTTACATGCGATTACACACCTACACATACCTACGTGCATACGCAGATATGAATACATACATACTCACATACACATGCAAGACATAAAAGAAAACAAGTGGAGTGTGTTATTTGCTTTGTCTTTGTTGTTTCTGGACCAGCTGTGTTTCTGTTGCAGGAGTCACACACGCTGACAACAAGCCAAGACAACTGCAACACTGTGTCCTAACCTGAGGAACACTGAGACTTGGTATGACTGCAGTGATGGGAAGCCAAAGTTTGGGTGCCTTACAGAGCAACACGCTGCACAGCAAGCTGCCAGACTTTAAATCACAGGAAATAGTTCATGACTGCAAAAACAATAACATTATTCAAAACAAAAATATTATTATAAATACACATAGATATTCAGCATTAACCAAGATAATACAAACAGGAAACGCACATAATACTCAAAAACAGAAAGCGTATTTGCTAAAAGCAAAGGTGCCGTTTCCACACATTAAGAAAAATCGTGTGCAGATACTTTTGTTTTTCATATCAATAATTTTCCTTACATTCCCTCTCCGTCTCTCTCTTTCTCTGTCTCCCTCTCAGACGTTTATCTAAATAGATGCTCTCTAATTAATGTGTCTAGCGGCCTTATTATTCTTTGAGGGTGATATTTTCCTGTGATGAAAGGCATAGAAGGTCAATTTTAACAGAGACCCATGGGAGAGAGCAGGAGGAGCAGAGACCCTGTTTGTGTATGTATGTGTTTGCGTGTGTTTACCTGTGTGCATGTGTTTTTACCATCAGGCTGCTTTAGCTCACAGCCTGGTGAAAAGAAAACAATAAACCTGCCAGACTGACCGAGCTTTTCCAGAAAACCCAGCTGAAGTTTGACTGAAATTGAACTGGAAGTATAGAGGAAATGGTGAAATAATTATGCATGAAATTAATACTGTGAATTGAATTGTCTGTAATTGTGGCTGGCTAATCCACTCATATATACCATACATACATTTATAATATATTATAATTTAAACTTGAGAGCTACAGTGTTTCAAGCAATGGAGGAAAGCAACCAGGTACATTTCTGAGGTATTTGTACTTTACTTGTGAACTTTTTACTACATTGTACTTAATACAATGTAATCTAATGTATACAAAATGTAGTGTTACAGTAGTGAAATGTTCAACAATATACATTTTAGTAATGTATACTGTAATAATAATGATAATAATGTATATTGTAATAATAATGATAATGATGTATACTGTAATAATAACAATAAAAATAATGAATACTGTAATAATAATAATAATAATGACAATTACTTTTAATTTTGTAGTATTTTGCTAATATGTCAGTACTTTTCTCAAATAAGATTTTGAATGCTTCAAGTTCACTTAACTGACTGACTTCCTGAACAAAGTGTTACCCTCACATGAAAAGTGATTAACACAGTGTGGACCTACTTTTTAGAGAGCATTTTTTCGTCACAAATAACAAGCATTATACAAGTGATTTACATCATAATTTTTAAAATGACGTTTTATCTATATATTTATTTTCATGGGAAATACCTGGCACAAGCCCTGCTCTAATATATGCAATGAGAGAAGAACCTTTCTGTTACTTTGGGCACCTGCTGTGTTGGAAGAATAGATGTGAATTTAGTCTGTTACAATTGCATTATTGGATGTATTCTTCATACTTCAATTGTATACATGTCAGTATCAGCAATGCATTTGGCTCCATATTTGGAGTTGAAATGCTATTGTTTAACCCCCTCCTTCCAATTCTACTTTAGTAGTTACACGAGCTCTGTAGAATCCAGTCATGATCGGCAGAGGCTGACATTTGGGCGGGGGGGTACAAAGATTTTATAACTGATGTAAGTTGCCTACTGTATGCAGTTACATATACAGTAACAGTGTCCCATATACTCCAAAATATAGACATAAAATGTGTTTCTGATCACTTAGGATATTTGGTTTGTTAAAAGTGAATGATCCATTTGTGTAGGGCTCTATTATACAATAAAGCTTTATTTTTCCATATACCCTTTAAAACCATTTAGCAGTCGCATACATGAAATTGAAAACCTAAAATTCGCTTATAGGTCACTGCTCATTGTACAACATGAAGATAGCTAGCTGAATCACTGACCGCAAAAGAGAGGGAACTAGCCACTAACGACTCACGTCACAACTAGCTGTGTCACATGACTGCTCAAAAATTAATCTATTACAAATCAAGCATAAAAAACACTTGATTTCGTACATTCATCATTTATGTTTTACAATATCCCTTTAAAATAAAAAAATTAGACAAGATGCCTGCCTCCCCGCAAACTCACGGCAATGATGATATTAAGAAATATGGCAGAGCCGGACCCACTACGAAAATAATATCACCGATAACTCTCTTCAAAAAACCTTCCACATTTCTTCTCACAGTATTATTTCTAAATAGAAATTTTGGATAGGATGCATATTTTCAAAGTGTACATTTTTTGCCTTCTTTACTCTACTCCACTTGTAATTAACTAAAACAAACATCAACAAAGTGTAACAGGAAAAAGATCCTTACTTCACTTGATGGTTTCTCCTGCAAGGCATTTTTATATTACAAGTGGATAAAACTGTCGGAAGAAAATGTGAGTAATGTTGCTGGGACTTTAGGCCATTCTTCTGCAGAGTATCTCCTTTGTCACCAGTGGAAAATTCAGTCTGTTATTTGTTCACTTTAGGCTAAAATAACAGTAAAGCCAGTAATTACTCACAGTTACTCTTGTAACAGACAGTAGAACTGTTATGCGAGATAAAACGAAGATAAAATGCACAAAAAGGTTTCTTATATTGCAGAAGCAGCAGCACCATCCTGTTAATAATGACCAGTTAGGAAGTGCACCCCTCTCTCTATGAAGCTTGTCGTAAACAATATCAGCAGTAGTGTGGAGATCCATATGGTGCAGAAATGTGACCATACAATTGTAAGGTATTTGCCCTGCAGAAAATGTATTATAGTTACTACACAGTACAGTGATATGCTGCTTTGAGATGGAGACACACATATTATATTGTAGGCATGTGTAAAGGAGCAAATAAAGTACAGTTAACGCAAATAAGAAACATGCGTTATAATAAGGGATTACTCAGTATCACACCAAAAATGTTCTTTGTTGAACATTTTTGCTGTCATGCAAATGCAAACAAGTTTTAGCCAAAATACATAAAACTCTGTCAGATGGAAGCTAATGTGAAAATCTGCATGCCTCCATGCAGCAGCAGAAAACTACCTTTGCACTGAACACAAACGACACTTCTGTACAGATTCAAAGTTGGTCCATCAAATACACGATTTACATAGTATTTATTACCCGACTGGTTATATTAAAAACGTGTTAAACATAATTTGGTAACACTTTATATGAAGACCACATCTAGTGATAGATTTAGGCAGTCAAAGTGCATTATACAGCAATACAGCAAAGTTGACTGATGAGGCTTGCATTACACACCTCAACTCATAGTATGCTAAAATTGTCCATCCAGTATAGGAAGTTATCAACGAATTGCTGTGTCCCAATTTGGGGTCTGCGAGGGTGTGGCCTTCATATATACCATAATGGCCAAACACAGCATTGTTAAGTGAGACCGTCTGGTCCACGGGGGAATTTCCTATATACATCACCAGCATGATCTTACCTTTGCGCCGCTCCTGTCGCCTAGCAATCTTGACAGTGCAGGGGTCCCTTGTGTTGTTAACATTTGTATCGTTATCTGTTGGAGGGATTTATAATCCCATACTTACATTTAAATGTGCACTAAGCTGCTGTTTCACTCCACATCTCCACCATTGTTGACTTTTGGAAAAAACAATCCTACTGATACCAGTGCCCAATGCATCTTGGGATAGGATGCAATGTGTTCCTCATGACATGGTAAAGGAAGGCCCCATTCCTCAGTTCACATTTGTAGGAGCCTTGGAAATGGGACGGCCTTGTGGCTGTGATACATTGGGTCTTTCAAGGATACGGCCCCCGAAGTGCGACATAGCATACGTTTTTCAGTAAAGTACAGATTGACACATCTGTAATAAGATAAGATAAGATAAGATAAGATAACATAACATAATTTATGTTGTATAAAAATGTATCTTTATGCAAGATGCTTAAGAACAGAACCTTCAGGTATAAAACCTTTATGATAGATTAAAAGTGAGAAAAAGTTTTACTTCTACTATGGAACAAAAGCAGTAAATTGGGGTGTTGTGTGCATTTATGTGTGTATGAGCTTGACCAGTAATGGGTACTACAGTACTATAGTGCTATATTTCATCTGACATGAAGTCAAGTGTAAGAGTCATCATTACACTGCTACCCTTGCAGCTGAAAGGGTGTGAAGTTGCCCTGACCTCTGACCCTCTGCTGCTGCAGAACATCAGGCAACTTTCCGACAAGGTTTGATAGAATATCTCATTATCACGATCCGGGTAAGATATACAAGTATGGATTTACAGTCTACAATCCCACTGATCCCTAGTGCACCTGTATGCATTCTTATTCATGCTATATATGTTTTGCAGTTACTCCTCACTGGTAACCCCTGAACTCAGCTGCTGTGATAGCGAGTGGCTGAAAGCTGCAATAATGAGACCTGCAATTAGCACTGGCCAATCAATGGGGTAATTGCAGAGTGAGACTGATGGACTGTGAGGGGGAAAGGAGGGGTTTCTGCACCATATCGATTTCCCTCAAACCAATTAGTTGGTTTCCACCACTTTGGAGTGTTGGTCCCAAGCCATCTGCTTCTGTAATACAGAGAGGAGAAAACATACTGTTGTATAGATTGTATGCTGCACAGATCCACTTCCCATCTCTGTGTGGCTGCGGAGGGAATCTAAATTAGGATCTTTGTCCATAAACACAGTTTCTTATATTTTGTGAGAAGCACATACTTTGCAGCACACACACACTGTGTCGTTGATAAAAGTGAATTTCACATTCCTTCATCATGGACTAGATAACAGAATGATGGAGTCAGTATTTAGGGGGAGGGGTTCAAATTTGCTGCGGAATAAATACATTCCTTTCCTTTTTAAAATATTTTTAAAAAATTGGAAACAAAGGGAACGAACCGTTGATTGAGCTAATGCACTGAATGTATGCAAGCTAATGTTATCAATTCAGGGTAACATTGTGATTATGGAGTATAGTTGAATATTGGGGGGGCTATTCCCACCTGTTTTACCTTAGAAAACTAGCAGTAATATGCGGTGGCTGGCTAACCGCTTTAATTCAGAATTAGGGCCCAGCCATTTGCTAAATTAGCCCACTTTTGCTTTGCATGTGAAGCGTTCCATTATCGCATTTATCAGATTTGCCCCTCGAAAATGCTTATTCATTTCTTAAACAATGGTTCGCTGTTTTCAGGTAGTTGACAGGCTTGTGATGCCTGGTATTAAGAGCTGCCATTGGGTTATTGCTGTTCGGGAGAGCGGATTTAATGAATGGTCAGTTAATGCCCAAACAGAAAAAGATGACCTTTACCTAGAAAGTACAATCGCTCAAGGTATGTATTTTTGGTTGGCATCTGGACCGCAACAGTTATAAAATATACATATCGACAGGATCAGTTCTGTCAGCTTTTAGACAATCCTAACAAGACTTGTTAAACAGAACACAGTAGCTCTATAATCGTTTTTCCTCAGATTACCTCCTCTGCTCATTATCCTCTCTCTGCTGAGGTGAACACACAGACGCATGCGGGCCTCGTATTGATTTGGAGAGCTATTTCCAAAATGTCCTTTTTCTATTCATGCGCTAGTAATGTGCAAAAGGCCAGTCTCTCCCCCAAGTGAGGCCATTA
This sequence comes from Diplodus sargus, assembly GCA_903131615.1. Lineage (NCBI taxonomy): Eukaryota > Metazoa > Chordata > Actinopteri > Spariformes > Sparidae > Diplodus > Diplodus sargus. The sequence goes on along the minus strand of CAEMYA010000014.1, from coordinate 2,045,638 downwards.
ATGCATGCAACCTGTCCACCCAACCATAATAATGGAGCCACTTGAGATCAGCACTACAGCATGTTTTTTTTCTCCTTCCAGGGACCACAATCACAAAAAATTATTTTGTGCTTTTCACAGAAAAGCTAAATGGATCTCTAATTATAAAGACCTTCTCTGAAAAGGTTGGACTGTAATTGGAAAACAGCCCTAGAGTACAGGCCATCTTCTGCAGAAGTGGCAGGGATGAAGGAGAGACAGAGGGAGAGAGAGAGAGAGAGAGAGGGAGAGAGAGAGGGAGAGAGAGAGAGAGAGAGA